>PVIC010038517.1:0-17574 GCA_004025085.1 Thryonomys swinderianus
GATCCTCCTACCTCTGCCTCCCAAATGCTGGGATTACAAGCATGAGCCACCAACCACGCCCAGCACTGTGGGGTGTGGTACTGTCTGCTGGTGGGTGTGAGTCACCACGCCCAATATCATATCATTGTATGTGGTTATCGGTATTGAACCAGGGACCTTGTGCTTGCTAGCCAGGTGGCAGCAGAACCACTGAGCTAAATCTCCGGCCCAGCAATTACATATTCTTGAACCCTTATCAGATGTGGCCCTTTTGTTAAAGTTCTCTGAGTCATCGCTCATTTGGATGGAGTACATTACTAAGTAAAATCCTTGAAATAGGTTCAGAATTCAATAAGTTCTTTTAAATTGAAAATTGTTCTTATCTAGTCTTGATAAAGAACCACTTGACTGGATATAATGGTTGTCCTATTTCAACCCTCCAAGTAGCTGAGATTACAAGCACCACGTTCAGCTAAAATTTTTTGTTTTGCTTTACTATTTTTGCTTTTTGTTTGTATGTTTTTGTTGGTGGCAGTGTTGTGGAATGGAACCCAGACTTCACATGCCAGGCATGCGCTCTATCACTGAATTATACTCCCAGGGTCCGAACTCCTTAAGAAGCTGTTCCATTGTAATCTTCTTTGATGCATTTTTTAAAAAACATGATGCTACCCTAATTATTTTGGCCCTGTCTTTTATCTTTGAAATCTAATACTGTTACTGGGATGTGTAATTTGTCCCAGATTAATGTACTTAGATGTCCAGTGAATTTCAATAGGCAGATTCATATATGGCACATTTTTCTATTTCTGGTAAATCTCTTTCAAAATTATAAATATTTATATTTTGTTGTTGTTGTAGTTATTTTAAGTACTCTAAAATAGGAATATTTTTTCTTTGTCTTCTCTTTTATCCTGTTTCTTTTTGTTTGTTTGTTTCTATAGTACTGGAGATTGAAACCAGGGCTTTTGCCCTGAGCTATATCCCAACCTGTCCTTATTTGTCTTGCTGTTCAAAATACCCAACACCCAGAGTTAAAGGAGGAAAGGTTTATTTCTCTTACAGTTTGTAGAAGTTTCAGTCCATAATAGTTAATTCCAAGGTGGTGCATTGTGGAGGAGAAATAGCTCAAGGCCACCAGAAGTACCAAAGCAACAAGGAACCTTAACAGCATCTTTCTTCCCTTTTTATGTTCTCCAGACTACTGAGACTAGGGCAGCCCCAAACCAATCAATGGACTGGTTTTGTCAACATGTCTTTAATCCCAGCATTGCACACTCTAGATTCAGCCACCTCTGAAAAAGCCTCTAGGATCACATGAGGCTTTGAAGGGGTATCTAGATCCAAACCATAATACAGGCCTTTATGTATTTTTTATTTTGAGACAAGATCTCCTAAGCCACTAAGTTGCCCAAGCTCAGCTTTATCTTGCCATCCTCCTGATTCAGACTCCCAGAGAACTAAGATTACAGATGTGAATCAGCAGTGTGCCCAGTTTCTATTTCTTTTCAGAGTTTAATTGACACTCTTTTCATTTCTCCTCAATTTTTGTCCATTTCTACTTATATTTTTGAGTTTCTAATTCATATGCTCTATTTATACTTGATTGCTTAGTTGAAAGTACTGAATTCTTGGGCCAGAGATTTACCTTAGTTGTTCTGGCATCTGCCTTGCAAATTCTGTCCCTGGTAACCACAATGCCAGGCATGTTGGCTCATGCCTGTAATCCCAGCAACAGAAAGGCAGAGGCAGGAGAATTGGTGTGAGTTCAAGGCTTGCCTGGGCTACACAGTGAGCTACAGGACCAGGCTTGCCTGGGCTACATAGGACCAACCTAAACTATAAAGCAAGACCCTGTCTGAAAAAAAAATTTACCAAATTCTGATTAGCATGCTGACATACATTTTTATTCTGCTTCATAGCTGGTCTTAGGGTATTGGGAAGATTTTCCTGGGTGATATGTGTGAAATATTGTCTCCTGGTTTCCTTTCAGTTGCTCTGTGTGGGTTTGTCAAACTCTTGTCTGTTTTCATACTAGTACAGATTGGATGGTGCAGCAGAGGCCATGTTTGTTGTGATATGGGGTCAGAAGGATTTCTGAGTTTTCTCTTGTTTTAATTTTAGGGTTTGAAATGTTCTCTTTTTCCTCCATTCCCCATCCAGCACTCTAATGCTGCAAGGTGTTTCTCCTGTGAATGCTGTCTTTTTCTTTTCATGCATTTTGAAGACTATCCCTTAAATGTCCTCTTTAAATTTCCTGTGCTTTGCAATTCTTTCCTTCTGCTACCTGCTTCCAATAGTTCGGGTCCTTTTGAAGGATTTTCCACGTAAGGGTAGACTGAATCCTTCTGACACTAATTCCAGCTCAGCCTGTACTCCACTCATGAGCTTCTTCTGCCGTCTCCATGGTTTTTCCAGGGAGCTAGCTTGGGCTTAGTCTTCTACAAACATTTAGGGAGCAGGAGCATAAACAATTATTGGGGCAGTTTTCTGACTTCACTCTTTATATTCACAGTTGTTTTGAGAAGTGCTCAAATCTCTGCTTTCATCAGTTTCTCTAGGGAATGAAATGTCTGCTTTCTGTGTACATTTACTTTTCTTCTCTCCTGTTTTATGTCATGGGAGGAGGGAATCCTGGGAGAAAGGTGACTGGGATGCCTCTATTATTTAACTACCCTCAACACTAATTTTAAAACAGGCAAATGTGATTCACATGTTGTTCTTATTCTTTCTGGAAAGAAATATAGACTAACCAGATAGTCCTTGACAAAAATCCTGTTAATTTAGGACTTTTAAACTATAAAATTTGTACTAACATCCTTAACACTTTAAGAATAAATTTACAATAAACTTTTCTAAGCAGCAGAGGTTTTTAAGTAGCTATTTGCTATTAAAATCATAAATTTGCACAAAGTTGATAAAAACTCTGTAAGTTCTGATTGCTGTACTTGCAAATATGAAAGTAAATAGCTCTCGTTTCTTAACCCAACTCTCACATACATCTCATTGCTAGTGACATCTCTGGCCCGATGTAAGTGGCACCAATGCCAATCTTTTTCCACTGAAAATCTTTGTGGTGCTGTTCAGAATGAAACTGCTGCCCCTTCCATTCCATACTCTCTCTACCCTCCGCTGAGCCCACAGTTCCCTGTTATGTTGATACTGTATTTGATTTTCAAAACTGACAGCACAGTTTGTCTCTGGGATGTGAACAGATGTCTGAATTTTTGTGGGATACAACAGCTTGTTTTCATAAGAAATATGGGTTTTGCAAGGCTCATCTATAGAGAAAGATGATATGGAAATTGTAAGTGGAACTATATTTGATTGTATCATCAAGTGTCTGTTTTGGCAGGAAGAACGAGGCTCTTTACTACAAATCAAGATGCAGTTTCATTTTTCTGCCTTGGGATATGGGGCCCTGCATGGTTTACAACATAGGCTGCTATTCCAACTGGAATCTTACCCTCAAAGGCCTTGCCTGGGATTAGACTAAGGTAACACTGGGGCCACCAGTCAAGGGCCCTGCTTGTCACTTTCCCCTTGAACCATGGAGAGAGATTTGACTCATCCCTCTTTTCTCTCCTCACTTGATGTCCTTTGCCATCCAATCAACAGATCTCCCGGTGATCAGCAAGGCTGGGTGCAGGGTGTTGTGAAAGGAAGTTAGTGAGTCCTCTGGATGAAGCTGATTACTTAGCGTGTGCTGCATACTAAACTACCACACAGCTTGGTGGTTTAGAAGAAGAACCACTTTTGGGAAGTTGATTTCTGGGGAGCAGAGCTGAGCGGCTTCTCTGGGTGGTTTTCTTGGTCACAGGGGATCCCTCATGTGTCTGTGGTCAGCCTTGGGCTGGCTAGCTGTCAGCCACAGTGAATTAGCCATGATGCTGAGGAAGAATGCTGCCTCAGGCCAGCCGCAGAGCAAGGCAAATTTGTGTTAGACCTGTGGTCTAAAGGAAGACGATGGTCCATAAATTCAACTAGATCGTCCCTTATTGGCTTTGAGCTTCACCATGGATTGTTCACTGCCAGCCTGGCCCCAGTGGTTTCATGAGTGCCCAGAACTCTGGGAGAGAATCTCTGTGTTTCGGATCAAGGTTAGGGGACAACAGAAAAAAGTTTTCAGTGATCCAGGGAAACTGACTCTAGAGGGGATGATTACTTCACCATGTGGTGGTGAGTTTCACATTATCAGAAGTATTTAGGCCAACCTAGAGCTTCCATGGTTATCCCCAGTTCTCCTTTAGATATTCATGACTTGGTAAGCAACACTGCCAACCATACATGGCATCTATTCTCAAAGAACAGATTCCAGCTGATAATCTGAGCCTTTGAGACCTGTCTTAAGCATCCAAGCACATGACTGCCCGGGACTCCCACTAAAAGGCAGCACAGAGCGAGCGCACCTGCCTGCTGAGCTACAGTGTCTGTCCTTAATTTGGCTGCAAGCCCTTTTCCCAGCTTAAAGACCCTGTGCCCCTGCTATTCGGCAGCCCTCCACCTGTTCACAATTCCCTCCAGTTCACAATTCCCTGGTTTCAATACCTCCCTGCTTGATCCAACCCAATCCAGGTCGAGTCTGAACCCACCTTCCTTACCCTGCAACCTCTTCAACCATCCCTGACATAGCCAAACTATAGTAACTGAAGTATATGTCTGTAAATAGCTAAAACAGGAAAACAGTGTGGTATCCATTGCAACTATTAATCATGATGACTAGACATAAGAAATATTCTTTTTTTTTTTTTTTGAGACAGGGTCTCGCTTTGAAGTTCAGGCTGGCCCTGAGCTCACTATGTAGCCCAGGCAAGCCTTGAACTCAGAAATCCTCCTGCCTCTGCCTCCTGAGTGCTGGGATTATAGGCGTGAGCCACCACGCCCAGTATTGTGGGGTGTGGTACTGATTGCTGGTGGGCATGAGGTAACCACGCCCAGTATTGTTGTATGTGGTTACCGGGGATCAAACCAGGGAATTTGCGCTTGCTAGGCAGGTGCTGGAACCACTGAGCTAAATCCCCAGCCCCTACTGTTCAATTTTTTTTTTTGAGACAGGGTCTCGCTTTGTAGTTTGGGCTGGCTCTGAGCTCACTATGTTGCCTAGGCAAGCTTCAAACTCAGCAATCCTCCTGTCTCTGCCTCCCGAGTGCTGGGATTACAGGTGTGAGCCACCACGCCCGGCACTGTGGTATGTGGTATTGATTGCTGGTGGGCGTGAGTCTCCACGCCCAGCATTGTATATGGTTTCCGGGGGACCGAACTCAGGACCTTGTGCTTGCGAGGCAGACGCCGGAACCACTGAGCTAACCCTCCGGCCTCCTACTGTTCAATTTTTAAAAGAAAAGTTTCAAAAAGAGTAGTGTGATATGTACTATCCCTACATATGTTTACTTAGATGTCACCTGGGGGTCTCCCTGCCCCTTTAGACAACCTATAAAGTCCGTATCCAGTGGATCTCTGGGGTCAACTCCAAGACACTGATGACTTTTCAAGCCTTACACTCTGAGGCCTACTCTGTTTCTTCACGGAATCTCGGTCCTACACCCTATTGACCCAGGTATGACTCAGCCCTTCTAGTTTTAACCCCTATCTCAAAAAACAAACAGGGCTAGAGATGTAGCTCAGCAACACCACGCCTGCCTGGCAAGTGCAAGGTCATGAGTTTGATCCCTGGTAGCAGAAAAACAAACTCAAGCAAACAAACAAACACAGCAAGGCAAAATGAATTTAGGGGATTTGGAGCTAAGACGTGTTCACCACAAATGCAGATCCCAGTACTGGAGACCGATGTGGCTGGAGAGACACCCCCTGGCATGAGTGGCACTGCTGATCTGAGTGGCTGGCATGCTGCAGGACCTGCAGGGGATGGTGGGGCGAGGCTGCCTATGGAGAGCAAGCCTGTGCAGGCTGGCTCTGGTCTGGCCATCTGTGGCAGAGTGGTGGAGATAGCCCTCTGATCACTGTGTCCTGATGGCAGGAGGTCTCTAAATTCCTTGAGGCTCTGATGTTTTACAGGGTTGAACTTTCCACACCCAGATTTTTAGGTGGCTTTAGAGATGGAAGAAAGGTAGAAAATGAGAGGCTGAGAGGAGGTGCAAAGTAAAAGTTGTCATTTCACCCAAACCCGCAGAGCAGCCAGGTCCTTGGTGCAAAGGCAGGTCCCTTGCCAGAGCAGGAAATAAGCAATGTCTCTTCATAAATCTCTCTCCCGGGCTACAGCTGTTTGTTTGTGTTAAACAGCAACATGGTAACAGAACTATAAGTAGCTCCTTGCTCCGCTGTGAAAGGTAGGGGGGCAGAGCAACCCAATTCAATCCTTAGAGGGAAAAAGGTGAGGTTTCTTGGCCACTTGGGAAGAAGGAATCACAGCTGACCTGCGTGACAGCCCACGGAGCAGTAGGGCAAGTAAACCTAGCTCACTCTGAAGAGCAATGTAAGCTGTGCTCAATCAGACAGAGCAGCCCGTGCCCTCTGCTGATGTCGACCACCCACCGGGAGCCCTGGGTGCCCGACGGACCATAGCTTGGCAGGACACAGGCTTCTGACCCGAGGATGGGTCTGGGCCCGGCCCTTTCTTGTTGTGTGACACTGAATAAACTATTGCTACCCTCCTGGCCTCAGCTTCCCATCTGTGGAAGGAGGCTTTAAAGAAGAGGACCTTCAACTTTCTTCCAGCAACAATAGTTTAAAATATTCTATGCAGGAGAAAAAGCAGAACCTTTTAAACCTTAAAATCAGCTGCATCTCTATCCTCAAAATTATTTTTTTCCTACGGAGAATAAAAATGTCATAGAAGGGCCGGAGGGTTAGCTCAGTGGTTCTGGCGCCTACCGCGCAAGCGCAAGGACTTGAGTTCGATCCTCGGTAACCACATATAATGCTGGGTGTGGAGACACGCCCACCAACAATCAACACCGCATACCACAATGCCGGACGTGGTGGCTCATGCCTGTAATCCCAGCACTCGGGAGGCAGAGACAAGAGGATTGCTGAGTTCCAGGCTTACCTGGGCACCATATTGAGCTCAGGGCCAGCCTGAACAACAACGCGAGACCCTGTCTCAAAAAGCAAAAAAAAAAAAAAAAAAGTCATAGAAAATATAATCGACAATTCCCCATAGAGCATCCCTAGGCTACTCTCACAGGATATTGGGCAGACAGCTGTGGTCAACTGTGATGCCCCCTGAGCCTCTGTTTTAGTATCAAGGAAATGGCACCCATATCAGCTTGTCTCCGACCCACAGGCCCCTGCCCTGCCCACCCCTGCACCGGCCTGGAGTCCCAGTGGGATCTGAGCAGCCTCCTCCACCCACCTCCTGCGTGGGGCTCCTGCACAGAATGTTCAGGGTTGGTCCTCGTGTTTCCACATCCTCTCCCCGCTAGACTCGCCCACAGGTCCTGCATGCCCATAGGATTCTGGCTCCCTTCGGCCCTGCCAGCCTGCCACATCCCTGATTTTAGTTCAAATGGTGCAAACCCGGGCTTTCTGTAGCCCTTCCTGGTCAAGCAGGGGTCCCTTAAACTGGGACCTCCCAATCAGCTTCGGTTTCCAACAGCTAGAAACCCCATGTTCTGCTATAAAGCTAAAAGAAAAAGAGATAAAGACAGGAAGTTGTCTTTGTACTGTACAAAATTCTTTCCAATAGAAACATCACATTATTTACTGCATGCAGATTTCCCTCTTTCCCCTTGTTCTCAACTGGACTGTGTGTGGCCAGGCTACCTAATCTCTCTGGACTTTGGCTGTTCACCTACCAAACAAAAAATGAAAACAACCCCCACAGCTTTGCTGTGAATATTAAAAAGGACCTGAACACCTACCTGTGCTTGGCACTAATAAACAACTTCTTTTTTTACAGAAAACTGTGCATGAATTAGTGAGCTAAAGAGTGTCCTGGTTTATATTCAAGATTGTTTTGAAACTGATGACGTAAAACCAATACACCAATAGAAAATAAAATTTCGAACAACCGACTCTTAAAACAGGAAATCAATGTATTTTATATTTTAATCTTAAAATTAAAATTAATTTTAGGTTAATTTGAGGAAAGAGTTCCATTTTATAGTTCCATTTTATCTGGCTATTCAGGCACTGTCCAGAAAAACATGCAAATAGAAGTCTTAGGAATTCAGCCTTATTTGTGGCCCACTGCCTTGAATTCATTAAAAGCCTAAATCCTGGGTCTTTTTTAAGGTACGGTTTCATTCCCCCAAGGACATGGAGTAACTCCAGCTACTTTAACATTTGACACCCAGCAATAGTCCATGTCGAGGGACTGGGCTGGAGGGATGTGTCATTAGCCCAGCAAATATTTTAGCAGAAATGGCTTGGCCAGAAGTTCCTGAAAACTATTTACTTTCTTCTCCTTGGGTCTATGCTGTTAAATTTCTCATCAAGCATTTGTTTCTGTACGTACACAGTCAGCTGTGCTTTCCATTACAGAAGTGACCTAGCTCTCATTTGCATCTAACATTCATGATTTTATTTTAGGACAGAAAAAAAGAAGGCAGTATGAGCTTTGTTTTATTGAGGGGCTTGCCTTCTGGAGGCTCCGGAGAGAGTCATTATTAATCATAACATAATAGTCAATAAATAGTTTATGAAGCGATTAATCTCTTCCAAGAGGTTTGTTGAAATTCACCCATCACAGCCACATCAGGGAGGTATTGCTACGATTCCCATCTTAGAGATGGCAAAACTAAATACAGAGAAGTTAAATAATTGGCCAGCATTCTTACACTGATCTGGTGGATTTGCCATTCATACTGCAGCACTCTGGTCTCTCCTCACAGCCACCCAGTCCGCCATATTTGTTCTGGCAGCCTGAGTACAGTCACACAAGGTCTCTAATTAGAGCAGACCCAGCCTTGGAACTCGGCCCTCTTACCTCACTGGCATGCCCCTATAAACCCCAATTACTCAGAGCTGACTGGGAGGGTGGTTTGTGGAGGGAATTCAGTCACAGAAATGTACACAACTGTAAATTGGATGCTGTATATTCGTCCTCACCTCAGAGTTCCCATATGCCTCTGTGAGGGCCGAGCTCCCACTGCCTTCCCCTCTCCTCAGAAGCAAATGTCCACTTCTTTTTCTCTCGTAGGCTTCTCACTATATTTTGTCCACCTGTTGAAGACTTGCCTCTTCATTCTTAATGGGCTCATCCAAGCCCAAGATGTTTTGCTTAATAGAATTTTCTATATTTAAAAAAATTCTCCTGTGATTGTTGGTGAGCAGCAAAGAAATTCTTGTTTCTCATCCTTCCAAATCTTTTTTTTTTTTTGAGACAGGGTCTCACTTTGTAGTTCGGGCTGGCTCTGAGCTCACTATGTAGCCTAGGCAAGCTTCGAACTCAGCAATCCTCCTGTCTCTGCCTCCCGAGTGCTGGGATTACAGGTGTGAGCCACCACGCCTGGCACTGTGGTATGCAGTATTGATTGTTGGTGGGTGTGAGTCTCCACGCCCAGCATTGTATGTGGTTACCGGGGATTGAACTCAGGACCTTGCACTTGTGGGGCAGGTGCCAGAACCACTAAGCTAACCCTCCAGCCCTCATCCTTCCAAATCTTAACGATACTGAAATCTCATGTTGAAAGAAATAAAATAAAGAAATACTTTCAAGTTTTTCCTCCTGGTAGTAAAATTGTTTTCCAAACAATAGCTTATGCAGAACCCCAAAATGTGCAACATATTTTTAAAAGTGAAGGAGACATTCACATAACATAAAAATAATCACTTTTGCATGGTGTGGTGGCTCACGCCTGTAATCCCAGCACTCAAGAGGCAGAGGCAGGAGGATTGCTGAGTTCAAGGCTTGCCTGGGCTACATAGTGAGCTCAGAGCCAACCTGAACTACAAAATGAGACCCTGTGTCCAAAAAAAAAAAAAAAAATATATCACTTTCAATGAGCAATTCAGTAGAATTTAATACATTCACAGTGTTGTGCAAACTCCATCTCTATCTAAATCTCAAACACTTCTGTCACCAAAACATCAAACTCTGCACTGATCAAGCACTTATTTTCCTCTTCCTCAGCCTCTGGCAATCACCAGTCTGGCGCCTGTCTCTGGATTTGCCTATTCTAGTATTTCACATAAATACTTGACCTGGCTTTTTTCACTTACATAATGCTTTTGACATTCACAGGAGTTGCTGCATAGATCAGTGCTCCATTCCTTTTTATGGATGAATACCTCCTTTTGTGTCTAGACTATGTTGTGTTTAACCACTCATCCCTTGAAGTGTGTCCACGTCTGCTCTGATGGTCTCAAAGTGGGTCGCTGAGCTCCTCCTCCACCTCTAGCGTTTCTCAAACGCCCCCATGAAGCTTGGTAAGATAGCTTTGGTCCCCAAAGGCCTTGGATGAAATGCTGTTGTTTTCCTGAGTATGGTGGCAGCATAAGAGCCTCTGCCGAAGCTTTCATTGAAGTGAAAAGTTCTGGTGCTGTACACACACACACACATATGCATGCATACACGCAACCCTGGAGGTAGGAAGTGACCGAGCAGGAGGGTCCTCTGGGTGTGTACCACCGTCCTACAAAGTCCACAGGGCCTCCTCCACCCAGTGGGCGGGCACAGCTCCTATCAGTAGCATGAGCACACCTGCTGCTTTTGATGACTTTTGTCACTGGCATTCAAGTTGCATCTGGCTGAATAAATTCTAGAGACTGACAAGGGCCAGACTGCCGTAACACGGTATTTTTCCAAGTTTTCTTGGTCTTCACATAGAATTTTTCCAGGTGCCTACAAGAAGCCCTGGGAGCATTTGGGTCTTCTCTAGAAAGAGATTTTTGTTTCCTGCACTTCTGTATAAAGGCAAGCCGGCAATTCCTCCGCCAGGACAGTCCCAGAGCTAGGTGTGGCCAGTCAGATATCAAGAGCTGCTTCAGTAGGTATAAGCCCTTTCTAAAAGGAGTCCTGCTGATGTAATAACAGGGAAAAATTCCTCCGTGTGCAAGGCCTTGGGAGGGATGGGCTGGAAATGCAGATTCTATGTGGGCAGGAAAGCTTGTATAATCTCAGCGGGCCACGGGCCAGGTATGAAGCACAGCTGGTTTGTGCTGGTGCCAGCGTGGAGTTGGGTTGTTTGCCTAACTGGTTGAGGTGGCCCAGGCCCTTGGCTTAGGGCTCATATGCTCCCGGATGCAGGAGGAGAAAGTCTAGTTAATGGCAAGCACGCTTTCCCTGGGCCGCAGCCTGCAAAGTCTGGAGCGTCCCTGAAGGTAAGAAGATGGCAGAGTCGTGGGCACCTTCCTTACTGGCCCGGGGAAGCTGGGCAGAGGGAGTGGCAGAGTCCCCAGGAGAGGATTCCGGGTGCAGCCAGGCCTTCCCTCAGTGAAGTTACACTTCACCAAAAGCTGTTTGGCTGTTCTCTTTAGTCTGCTCAAAAACTAGCTCAGATGCCTTGATGTTTAATAAAATTATTGAGTTTATTTGGTGAACATCAGAATTGAACAGTATGTTTTCATAATTGAAATGATAATTACATATGGTTCAACCTTGTAGAAATAAGGGAGTTAATAATTGACAAAGATGTAATGATGGTTGTGCTCAGTGTTTTTTTTTTTTTTTTGAGACAGGGTTTCACTTTGTAGTTCAGGCTGGCCCTGACCTCACTATGTAGCCTAGGCAAGCCTGGGACTCAGCAGTCCTCCTGCCTCTGTCTCCCAAGTGCTGAGATTACAGGCATGAACCACCATGCCGGGTATTTGTGGTATGTGGTACTGATTGCTGGTGGACATGAGTCACCACGCCCAGTATTGCTATATGTGGTTACCAGGGATTGAACCAGGGACCTTGTGCTTGCTAGACAGGAGCCAGAACCACTGAACTAAATCTCCGGCCCTCAAAGTTCTTTTTTGGGGAAAGTACTAGGGATTGAACTCAGGGCCTTGGGCATGCTTGGGAAGTGCTTTACCACTCCTCCAGCCTTTTACAAATTTGTATTTGATTTGGGTGTAGGGTCTCAATAAATTGCCCAGGCTGGCCTCATACTTTCAAGCCTCGCGCCTTAGTCTCTCAAGTAACTGTGATTAACTGTGATTAATTGTGATTAACTGTGCATAGCTGTGTGCTACATGCCCAGCCTCAATATGATTTCCCTATGACCAGTCATCTTCCAAATGCATGGTAAAACAGAGTGATCAATTTCACATGAGATGTGTGTGTCCACAGGAAATTATAAAAAAGGAATAGTGTTCTTTCAGGTAAAGAGTTAGGAATGAGAAAAATGAGCACAGAGGTGACATTATTTACATTTTTCTCTATTTGGAGCAATTTTCATTGGGACTAATAACACTACTTAGGTTTTATTTATTTATTTGTTTGGTTGGTTTTTGTTTTTTTGTTTTTGAGACAGGGTCTCACTTTGTAGTTCAGGCTGGCCCTGAGCTCATTATGTAGCCCAGGCAAGCCTGGAACTCAGCAATCCTCCTGTCTCTGCCTCCCGAGTGCTGGGATTACAGGCATGAGCCACCACGCCTGGCACTTAGGTTTTATTTTTTAGTGATTATTGAGTACACCTAGCATGTTCTGGTTACTTCATCAGTGTTGGTTGGAGAAATAAGTACAGGTTTTCTGAAGAGATACTGTGAGGAAAGCTCTATTTCCGTGGAGTAAGTCTTGAATTAAAAGGCAGGAGGCAGGCTGGTAGAGGACTTGCCTGACACACACAAGGCCCTGGGTTCAACCCTCATTACAGTGTGTGGCGGGGAGACAGAGTCAGAGAACGCAGGACAGAAAGACAGAGAAAGTGACATGGGGTGGGGAGGGAGACACAGAGAGGGAGAGAGAGCATGACAGAGAAACATGGAGAGAGGAGAGAAAAAGAGAGGGAGAGAGACTGACAGAAAGAGAGAGACAGAGAGACAGAGAGACAGAGAGAGAATTCTATTTCTAGAGTCTGGTTTTCCAAAACAAGATCCTTGGCAGGTTCCCGAACTTCTCCAGCCTGCTTCCACCCTGGACTGATAATCTCTAAGGCCCTAGTTCTAAAACGTTCTACATTTTCAAGTTTTCTGTAACTGAGCTGCTCCGTCTAGAAACAGATGAGAAGGTAACATCTCAGTCCTGCTTGCTTTAGGGTCTCGTGAACTCAGGGGCGTGATGACAGCCTGTCAGGCAGCTCCGTGAGTGACTTGAGAAAATACCCTAATTAGGATAATGGTTCTACAGCGTCCCGAGGGAGCCCCATGAAATAATTCTGGTTGTCTCGGCAGCCTGACAGGACGGACAGGATTATCTGTTCCTTGTCTGGCCCCAACTACCTATTTCCCTCAACAAGAGAACCAGTCTGCTTCTATAGAAACACGTGCAGAAGTTAAACTGACTTGCTGACACAAGTGTGTAGAATAAAAACTATGAAAACCATATGTGATCGAAAAGAAATGAATTTCACGCCTCTTAACGTTTGGCTCTGAGCTTTGCTGTCACCAACCACGAGAAACCAGCCTCTCCGAATTTCCAAGCTGAGTACGGTTAGAAGCAGAAAATACGCCAGTGAACGATGCTCGTCAAGCTCCCTGGCAAACAGACCCTTTTTGTCACTTGTTAGAATATCCGCGCTTGTGTACACCGGCTTTAACTCAGGCGCAGGAACACACTTGCCTTTCAGAAGTGTCTGCCAACCCAGGGCAGGGAATGAAAACACCAGCCCATGTTGGGAAAGAAGTCTGGGTGGCATTTTGGAAAAGAAAAACCTTCAAAAGTAATTTTCCATGATGAGGCTGCAGAGATAAACATTCGTCATCATCTGGCTTCCGAGTTTGGGGAGACGAGCAGACGGAGAAAGCCCCAGACCTTCTTCTGCTGTACAGATGTTTACACACTTTCATTTCTTCCAGTGGCCTCTGACAAAATTCTGAGGGACCTCGGGCACCCCGAGTCACCATGGGCAGTGAGAACAGTACCTTGGACCACCAGGTGGGTGACGCGAAGCTTCTCCCTGGAATCGTGCAGTTTGTCTTTCCTGACCTCGACTCCACCCTTTCCTCCTCAGTGATTTGTCCCTGCCCGGGGCAGAGCCCAGGAAGGCAGAGCTCACACCAGGCCCCGGCAGGCATGTGGGCAGGTGCTTTTTGCGGAGCCCTTTCAGAATTCTTCCGGGATTTTCCTGCGTTCGTAAACCATGAACACTAATTGTTCTTTTTGTTCTGTGCTCTAAAAATTGACATCGTGAGGATCTGGCACGTTTTCTTCAGATCTTCCCCACTCATCAACTTTAATGGCTTCACCAGAGAAGGTTTTTTTTTTTTTTTTTTTTTTTGAGACAGAGTCTCACTTTGTACTCCAGGCTGGCCCTGAGCTCACTACGTAGCCCAGGCAAGCTTCGAACTCAGCAATCCTCCTGTCTCTGCCTCCTGAGTACTAGGATGACAGGCGTGAGCCACCACACCCGGCACTGTGGTCTGTGGTATTGATGGCTGGTGGGCGTGAGTCACCACGCCCAGCATTGTATGTGGTTACCGGGGATTGGACTCAGGACCTTGCGCTTGCGAGGCAGGCACTGGAACCACTGAGCTAAATCTCCAGCCACAAGAGGAGTTTTAAATTAAACTCTTTTCTATGTTCCTCCCATACATGGAATTATGGCTGTGAGAGATGATTGTAAATGTTATCAGTGTTAAGCGATTAAATCTAAACTGTCACTCTCAAGTTGAGTGAAGTATTCAGAATTGAGGAATGGACTTTAATTGCTTAATTGTGTATAAGGCTAGGATAATAATATATACCCACATTGTGTCATTATCCACTTGAAGTTTGCTAATACTAACAAAATACCGTGGTGAACAGAATCAGGGAGATACTCTCCCGTTTATTTCACACAGAGTGGACATTTTGGATTACCAGTATTGAGCCCTTTGAATGTGAAAACTGGATCTAGAAGCCAGCCTACTGCGATTCGTTTTCCCCCTGCCTTTTCCCCTCTGCAACCTTCTTTTCTCAGGCAGCGAAACAGAAAGTGAAAAAGAAAAGGTGGCAAACCGCAGGGTTTTTAGAGGCCTGCAAACTTAGTAATTGTGGGTGCGAGAGGACAGGGAGGGAGGAAGCTACGGCAAACGGACAGCTGAGGTCGCCATTTAGGAACAAGGCCCTGGCTTATGGGATTGTCCCATTTTTTCAAAAGAAGTAAAAATTTACGTTTGTCTATGAAGCTTTCTGTGTTTTAAAAACAAACTTTTAGAGCCAGAGGATTAGCTCAGTGGTTCCGGAGCCTGCCTCGCAAGCGCAAGGTCCTGAGTTTGATCCCCGGTAACTACGTACAGTGCTGGGCGTGGAGACTCACGCCCACCAGCCATCAATACCACATACCACAGTGCCGGGCGTGGTGGCTCACGCCTGTTATCCCAGCACTCGGGAAGCAGAGGCAGGAGGATTGCTGAGTTCGAGGCTTGCCTGGGCTACATAGTGAGCTCAGAGCCAGCCTGAACTACAAAGTGAGACCCTGTCTCAAAAATAAATAAATAAATAAATAACTTTTAAATTAGAAGTCATGATAGATTTATATGAAGGTTAAGGAAATAACACAGAGATCACTTGTACAACTCACCTGTTTCCCCACCTCACAAAACTGTCCTACAGTATCACGCAGTCAAGACTCTAGAATGTTCCCATCAGCAAATTGATGGGAATGATGCCTCTTGTTACACCCTCATCCCTCTGCCCCTTCCCCCTTCCTCTGGCAACTACTAGTCTGCTTTGTTTCTATGAAATTATCATTTCACCCATGTTAAAGAACAGAATTATACAGTGTGCAGTCCCTTAGGGTTAGCTTTTTTCTCCCAGCATAACGCCCCGTAGACTCGCACACGTTGTATGCATCAGTGGTTCATTCTTTTCATCACTGAACAGTATTTTACAGCATGGAGGCTCCATACAGTTCATCCAATCATCCCCCTAGTCAAGCACACTTGAGTGGTCTCTAGTTTTTGACTGTACTGTAAATGCTTTTCTACAATTTATTTTGTCTACTTGCTGGTGCCATTCTGTTATGGTTTCAATTTGCATTTCACTGATGTATAGTGATGCAGAAAGCATTTATGTGCTTATTTGTCATCTATAGACATCTATAATTTCCTCCTTATCTATGGTTTTTATTTCTGAAAATGTTTTTTGAGATAGAGTCTCACTAAGTCTCTCAGATGCCCAGGCTGGACCTTTTCAAATTTGTTTTAGCTATTCTAGGATCTATAGTTTTCCTTATAAATGTTAGAATAAGCCCAGGTCTATCACAAACTTGCTAAAATTGGAGATAAATTACATTAAATTGACAGATCAATGTAAGGAGAATTTACCTCTCTATGATATTGGATTTTGTAATCTATGAACACATGGATGTAGGCCATTTTTATTTTATACATTATCACCATTTTATAGTTTTAATAAGGGGATCCTGTGTATTTCTTCTTAGGGTTACACAGTAACCTGAACAAGTATTACATTTTCTTTGTGGTGACTAAATGCCCTTATGTCTGTAGTTATAGTGTTTCTGTGGTTATAATTGGTACATTCATTTTTGCATGTTGATTGTGCAGCATTGATGAACTCAATTATGATGCCCAAGGTTTTGTTTTTTTTTTTTTTTTAAGTTGTTGATCCCTTGGTATTTTCTATGTATAGATTCAAGGTATTTGCAAACAGATATAATTTTCTCTTTCCATTCTGGGATGATATCTATTTCCCTTCTTTTCTCTTTTTTCACTGTTATCCTGACAAGGACTTCTAGTGGTATGTTAATTAAGAGAGTGAAAGTAGATATTCTTGCCTCATTCCTAGTCTTAAGGTGAAAGCATACAGCATTTACCTATTAAGCAAAATATTAGCTGTAAAGTTTTTTTGTTTTTTTTTGAGACAGGGTCTTGCTTTGTAATTCAGGCTGGCACTGAGCTTACTATGGTGCCCCGGCAAGCCTGGAACTCAGCAATCCTCCTGTCTCTGCCTCCCGTGTGCTGGGGTTACAGGCGTGAGCCACCACGCCCGGCACTGTGGTATGTGGTATTGATGGCTGGTGGGCATGAGTCTCTATGCCCAGCATTGTATGTGGTTACCGGGGATCAAACTCAGGACCTTGCGCTTGTGGGGCAGGCGCTGGAACCACTGAGCTAACCATCCGGCCCTGTAAAATTTTTTTTAAAAAATAGGACTATTTAAAATAGGAATATTTATAGGAAGTTTCTTTCTACTGCATTTGCTTAAGATTTTTTAAAAACTCATGTGTAGGTGTCAGATTTTGTGAAATGCTTTCTCTGCATCAATTGATATACTCATAGTGTCTTTCTTCTTTGCCCTGTTGGTATCTTGAATTATACTGACTGGTTTTCAAATGTTGAACCCACTTCACACCTGGAATAATTTTCCTTCAGTCATGTTGTACAGTTATTTTGATACTTTACCAGAGTCTGTTTGCTAATATTTTATTGAAGAATCTTGTGTCTGAATTCATAAGAAATATTGTTCTGTAGTTTTCATTTTGCTGAGGTCTTGGTACTGAGGTAATACTGGCCCCACACTATGAGTTGAGAAGTCCTTTCCTCCATTTTCTAGAAGATTGCACAAGAGAAATCTTCCATTTAAAAAAAATTCTGGCAACAGTTATT
>PVIC010038518.1:0-17580 GCA_004025085.1 Thryonomys swinderianus
GGGAGGACTAATGCAAGTTTGAGGCCAGCCTGGGCTACACATAGTGAGTTCAGGTCCAGCCAGGACTACATAGTGAGACCCTATCTCTACAAAACAAACAAGAAAGAAAGGAAAAGAAATTTTAAAATTGTAAAACTCCTACTTAAATTGTGCTTGATCTTTCTGATGAATTTTTGGATTTTCGACAAGTTTTAAAACTGTCATAATTCTAAGGATATGCTGCAGATGAGTTGGGTAAAGTTGCCCCTTTTCTATTCAACCTATTCTGTTATATGCCCTTCCCTTTTGGTCCTTATGTCCTCAAGAGGACGATTTCGCTTTTCTTTCTTCAGGGTTTCCTATGCCTCGGGCTCATTCACAAGGCCGTAACTGCCCAGTTGGGACAATATCATGGAGAAGGAAATGTTTCTGCAAAATGCTCAGAACTGTCACCTGGGCTGGAGATAGGAGCGGGGTGGCCAGCGCACCTGGCAGGGGCGGGAGACTGCACTCAGAACAGCAATGGACAGCAAAGCTCTGGGCAGACTCCAGGGAGCCACGTAAGCGCGGGGTCAGTTCCGGGACCCCACTCCGTAGCCGGGGTGACCTCCCATGAGCTCGGAGTGAATCTCCACCATCAGGAAACCTCAAGGCCTCTCAGTTTGACCCCTCCCGCCCAGGCCCAGGCAGCGCAGATCACTGTTCTGTCCCGAGCACTCGGGTGCTGTACAAATGCAGAAAGAGAATGCATGGCGCCTTGTCCTGGCTCCTCCATGTCACACGTCCTCAAGGTTCCTCTACATCACTGCATTTGCACTCTGTTCATTTATGGACAGATCCCACTGGGAGATCTGTTTTTCTCCAGCATTTGCCAGCAGGTGGACATCAGATTGTTCCCATCTTTTGGCTTTTATGAATACTGTGCTATAAACATTTAAGACTAAATTTTGTGTGAATATATGTTTCAGTTGAGTTAAGCCATACTCCATGATGAGGGAAAAAAAAAACCAAAACAAAACCCTTTTTCCCCCCAGTACTAGGCTTGAACCCAGGGCCTTCACATCAAGCTGAATCCTCAGACTTTATTTTTTATTTTAAAACAGAGACAGCACCCCTCCCCCCAAATAAAAGAGATTCACTAAGTTGCCCAGGTTGGGCATCCCCTTGCAATCTGCCTGTCTCAGTCTCCCAGAGTGCTGGGATTGCAGGTGTGCACCACCATGCATGGTTTATGTTGAACCTTTTGGCATACTGTTTTCTAGGTGTTTGCACCACTTTGCATCCTTCCCGCACTGTGGGAAGATTTCCATTTCTCTGCATTCCTGGCAACACTTACTGTTGGTGCCTTGTTGATTTTAGCCTGTGTAGGAGGTGTGAAATACTATCCCATTGTGGTTTTGATTTTGATTTTCTGGGTGGCTAGTTATAGGACATGTTTTCATGGATTGTTGCACATTTGTCCTTTTTCGGAGAAATGTCAATTCAGTGCCTCTGCTCACTTTTTAATTTAGGTCAGTTGGGATTTTTCAATAATGAACTATAGGAATTCTTTTTATATTATAAATATAAATCCTTTATCAGAGGTATAATTTGCAAATATTTTCTCTCATTCTATGAGTTGGCTTTTCACTATCTTTTCATGTCCTATAAATACAGACACACATGCATATATTTACACACACACACACACAAACACACACACACACACCGTCACCACCACCACTCATTTAAAACATTTGGACCAAAGAGGAAATTAAAACTATAGACTAGTGTCAGGTAATGGGAAAGCCGATTATAGCATCTTACACTTTAAATAGGCTACTTTAAGCAATCTATTTGATTTGACAGCATATTCTAAATGTTCTTTGCTCATCTCAGCACCTTTTGTGTTTTCAATATTGCAATTTACATCTTTTTTATAATTTATGTGTCTTCTACAATTAATAGGCTATTGTTATTTGTAGTATTTCTCCCTTTTAAACTTAATCCTGGAGTGTTTACTTCGGCAGCACATATATTAAACTTTTTTTTTTTTTGAGACAGGGTCTCGCTTTGTAGTTCAGGCTGGCCCTGAGCTCACTATGGAGCCTAGGCAAGCCTCGAACTCAGAGACCCTCCTGCCTCTGCCTCCTGAGTGCTGGGATGACAGGCATGACATATATTAAACTTTATCCTGGAGAAATAGCTGATCTCTCCACCACCGTTACTGTACTCATGATCTGAATAAGACATGTACTTATTTTACCAATGATTCTTACACTTGGTCTTAGCCAAAAGGCTGAGGAGTGATAGCCAATGAAGCCTCCACTTTCATTAAAACAATGCAACAACAAAACTGCATTATGTTTTATTAGGCAGCCAGGGAGGCTGATTCCACTGGTAACCATTCCTTATGCCCAGTGCTCAGCCTGGGGGCCCCCAGAGCTCCTCCCTGGAGTTGTCTTGGGCCTGAATGACTTTCTCTGGCAGGGGATTATGTGGTCATTACTGTTTACATATTGAAAATCATGAATCACCTATTTAGAGTAATAAATTTAAAATAACTTCAGTTACAATTTTCAAAATCTTTTCTAGAGAATTATGCATTCATGACACCAAATTTGTGTCAGCAATGGTTCCCTCAGATTATTTCTTTAGGGGTCCCTGCCAAGAGCTTCTGAATCTTTGCAATAAGGAAACTCTGGGGGCTTCATGATGGCCTCTCCAGGGGGTTGCCAACCCCCCACTGCAGGGGTAGAGCTATCCAGACCGTGGGTGTGTAGGGTGGTACCAATTGGGGAGGTGTGGTTTTGATATCAGATGAGAATAGAAAAACATTAAAATGTCTTCCCCTGCTTGGTATGATGACACATGCTTTAATCCTAACATGAGGGAGGCTGAGGCAGGAGGCTTCCCTCAAGTTAGTCTGGGCTATATCACAAGACTTTTGTCTTGAAGCAAAACAAAAAATAGTTCTCTCTACTTTTAAAAATCAGAAAACACTGGCTTTTTCCTCAGAAAAACTTCCTGTCTAGTTAGGCCTCACAGTTGCCTCTGGTTATCTTTTACACCCTCAGAAGGTGATGACATGTTTCATTGTGGTTATGCTAACTGTGGTTGCAAATCAGAGGAAACTTCCTCCGACGAGTAGCAGCTTCAGGGATGCTCACAGCTGGTGAGCTCAGTGAAACCCGTGCCCGTGGGCCTCCTTGTCCTCTCTCTGACTCCTTTGTTCTTCCCATTCTCCTTACCAATGTCAAACATGGCTGCTCTGTGGCCCCGGGTCCATGACCCTGCTCTAGCCACCCAGCCTCAGCTAAGGTTAGGGTCCCGGGGCTCTGTCCCATGTAGATGAATTGTGGCTGGGAGGCCTCTGTCCTGTGACACACAGCTTGCAGGGACCACTGGGGTTCAGCAAGGCTCCCAGTGCACTCTTCGGGCAGTAACTCCCTTTGTTATAGCATGGCCGTGACAACAGCTCAGGTGATGGGATGCAAGTATGAGTGTCCCTGGCCACCAGTGTCAGGCAGCCTGTCCAGCTGGTGTCCACATGAGGAGTTGTGTGTGGCCTGTCAGTGTGCACTGGGGACTTTTAGAGACACAAAGTCCAGAAAAATGGAAACAAAATTCAAGTCTAATTCTAACTTTTATCTTCCTTCTTTAAGGAATATTAACAGGGACCAGGGACTGAACCATTTGAAACCTTGAGTCCAATTAAACATCTCCTCTTTTGAGTTGTGGGTGCTGGGTATTGAGTCTGAGTGACAGGAAGGCTGACCTATTTGAAAAGCAAACTCCTTCCCACTGAATAAGACTGAGTCCTTGCTCAGCATGCTCTTCTTTATTAGTAAAGAAGCCTGGCAGGACACAGGTTGAAGCCCAGCTCTGCTTGGGTCAGCAGCATGTGGGGAAGAGATCTTCACCTCGTGAAGCACAACCGCAGGGAGGATTGTTGTTTCTGATTTCCAGATGAGGAAAATGCCCTCAAAGGGGAGTGACCTGAGCAGGATTCGACTTTGTCTCATCTGAGTTTGAGGCCACGCTGCTGGTCTTTGGACTATATCTCCTGCCCGAGGTGGGAACTTCCTCCCGTCAGAGTTCCCTGGCTGTGTCCAGACCTTGGGTTCCAACCACAGAAGCCACTGGGCCTCCATATGAGTACAGTGAAAGTGATAGTACTCCTAGCCCCAAGGCATCCTTTCCGTGCCACCAAGTGAAGTGAGGAAGCAGCAGAAAGTAAGTCAACAACCACACTAGGGTATGGAAGACATTTGTGGTAACTTCACAAGAAACCCCGCTGTCTTCTCACAGTGCTTCCTGTGCTGTTGCTAGGGAGCATCAGACATCTGTCCCCCATCCCTGCTGGAGGGAGCCCTTGTCTGAGCTGAGCTGCAGAATGTTCTGGAAGCAGTGGGATCTGACACATGGAGAAGGGGGGTGGGGCAAAACATATTATGAGCATAGCTATGACCAGGCCACCCATCCATCCATGCACTCTTACCCCTTCATGGTCTTTCTGGAGGATTCTCTGGTCTTCAGATCTGCCACATGGCAACATGACCTTCAGTGTCACACTGGAGGCTCTGCTGGGTCTTCTGGACCATAACTAAAACCAGAGCTATTCTTTGCCCTCACCACCACAGGGGCACCAGCCAGGTAGCATGGAGGAGTGTTATTATAAAGTTCTGTTGAATCTTGAATATAGCTCAGTGGCACTGTATCTGCCTGGCAAGACCAAGGCCCTGAGTTTGAGTTCCAGTACTAAGGGAAAAAGATTTGGTGAATCTTAAATTCACCTCCTAGCCAGGGGTGGTGGCACATATGCATAATTCCAGCACTTGGAAGGCTGAGGCAGGAAGATGGTCATGAGTTCAAGGCCAGCTAGGGATACCTAGTGAGTTCAAGGGCAACCTGAACTATGTAGCGAGAGCTTGTCTTAAAAAACAAAGCAAAACAAAACATTTACCTCCTGAAGTCTACTCAGAGACAGTGAATAGGCAGGGGAAGGGAGAAAAGACTGCCTTTCCCCTCTGCCAGGAGACTGAATTGGTTAGGCATGGACACACAAATTTCCAGGGATGGAAATTCTACCTATTCAGCTAGATAGAATTCAGCATTCTCCACAGGTCATTTGGAGTCCTTGGGCTTAGCTTTCACAGATTTTAACATCATATATCTAAAACATGAAAACTGGAAAAACCCTGGTGTGACCTCAAGTGTCTGAACAAGAAGATAGAGCTTTGGCCCTTGCTGGGCCCATGTGGGGCACATAGGGCAGACTGGACGGGGACCGGCAGTCTTCTCCTGGTAGATGCTCATAGAGAAGCCCTGTGGGAGTTCAGAGGAACAAAGGCAACTTGGGCCACCCATTCCTTCATTCTGTCTTTTTATTTTTTGAAAACTATTTCTGGGTACCATCCAAGCTGAACGCTGGACAAGTTTGGATGAGCAAGATCAGAGTGCCTGGTGGCACATGCCTGGAATACCAGCAATCTGGAAAGTGAGGCAGGAAGACTGCAAGTTCAAACCCAGCCTGGGCAGTTTAGACACTGAGTCAGACCCTATCTCAACATTAAAATAAAAAATGACTGGGGATATAGCTCAGTGCAAAGGCCCTGGGTTCCAATCCTCAGTATTGGTGGGGGAGACGGTTCCAGGGAGCTCACATCACAGGAGCTGGTGCGTTGGCCACCTGGTGCTGTGGCTACATCATATGTATGGGGGACACAGTGAGGGTAGCATGTGTCTGCTGAGCCAGGAAGACTCCAGGGGATACCTCTGGGGTGGAGGAGGTGTTTCTGAAACTCAACTTCGAGAACAGGCAGACAAAGAGAAGCCTGATTGCAGGGTGAATGACTGGCATACGCTTTAGGCACGGAAAAGAGCCAGAAGTCAGATGCTCTGTGCATTTGTGGGTGCCATACGTGGGCTGCTGTGGCTGGAAGAGGGCTCACCCTGCATGCTGTGGGCTAGGAAGGGACAGAGGTTTTCCCTCCGGGCACACCAACAAGTTGGCCTGCACCAGGGGCAGGGTGCTGACGAAGACCTGCAGCAGTGGCAGCAGCAGCAGCAGCTGTCAACTTGGTCACTTGGGTTCCCTGGGCCCCAAGTCCAAGCGGGAACCACTGTATGTTACACCCAGGTGAGGGACTTGGTGCCTGGAAGGACCCTGCTGTTTGTCTTGGACAGAGAATTAAGAGTGCTTGTTGCAAACACAACTTTGAGAAATAGCCAGGTCAAGAGGGGTCAGGTATGACAGGATATATAGGAGTGCGGGAGACCAAGGGCGAAGATGTGGTCTTAATGGTTCTTGGTTACGGAAACAAATTACCATAGATAAGGTAGTTTAAGGGGCATTTACATCTCACAGTTCTGGAGGCTGTGTGACTGAGAACACGGTGTACTTTAAAAACCCTCTGTTCCTAGGGGCCGCGTGGCTGTCTCCACAGCTCTGCCTCTGCCTCTCCTCCCGTGTGCATGGACAGTGGGGCGGATGGTGCCGCCTCACCCAGGTGACTCACACCAGCAGCCCAGGCCACTATCTTGAAAGCACCCCTCGTTAAACATGCACCAAACCCCTGCCTCAGGCTCTGGAGGTGCCGCCTTTCACTCGTGGGCTCCCAAGTAGGATCTAGGCCGTGGGTTTGTGCAGCTGAATAGTTTCTGCACCCTGGCACTCGCAGTGGCCCTGCACACAGAAGCTGTTCCGGAAATGAATAAGGAATTGTGTTTCCTTGAAGGAGAAGCAGCAATATGTATAACTGCCACATAAAGCAGACAGCAGTGGCCAAAGTGCAGGAGTCACCAGGACCGGGGCCTGGTGAGAGGAGGCAGGCAGCCGCGCATTCGGGGCACCACTCTATGCCCCCCCAGGCCCGCTGGAGTCTCCGGAGTGTCTTGCTGTGAGTTTCCACCTCATTCACTGGGCCAGAGCGTGGCAGAGTTGGGCTCTGAGCGCTGCCCGGAGTGTGACAGGCAGCGGAGTGAGACAGGAATAAGCACACCGTCAGAGACGGGCCAGCTCTCAGAGAAGTCAGCACAAAAATAAAGGCCACTTGGGGCCACTCCTGGAATCCCCTCTCTCATTGCCAGTTAAATTCTCCTAGCTTCTTTGGGTTGCGACTTCATTCCTCCATGTGGTGGAAATTCCTCATGTGCCGGACTTGGCACATCTGACCTCTAACGTCTCCTATGTGAAGAAGACCAGGCTTCGTGGTGAGGCTTCTTGTGGGCTGGCTGCAGGGGCCAGGCCGGAGGCCCCGTGCCTGAGACCCCCACCGGCTCCACCATCTCCTCATCAACGGGGCGCAGAACAGTCAGTGTCTCCGTGGGTGAAAGGTCTGACATTTCCCATCCCTCTGTGCTCCTCTCTGTGTAAATCCCGGGCCAACGACCAGGGACCCAAGTCCCTCAGGGCACAGCCGAGGCGACAAAAAGCCTGACTTTCCCAGCTCTGAAAAGAACTGACAGGCCGTGGGTGCCTGGAGCGGGCCTGGGCGAGGGAGGCTGGCGCGGGGCCGCCTCTCGTCCTTCCACAAAGGACCTCTCTTCTTTCCCAGGCAGGCTGACAAGTCCTGCGGCTCTCTCTGGATGTCCGGGCCCGGCCTGGGGTGCAGACGAGGTTCCCATGCCTGAACTCTTCAGAAAACTGCAAGCAGAGTAAAACTGTGCACAGGCTTTTGGCTGCGCTCCTGGACTAGAGGCCAGAAGACCAGGGGTTTTACAATGACATCACTATTGACCATCAGAGTAGTTTCTGTTTGACCTTCTTGGAAGAATAAGTTACCTTGGTGACGGATTGTTATCAGTTCCCCAACAATTCTGGCTGAGAGCTGTTTCCTCAGTACTGAGAACCGGTGGCCCCTGGCTGGGAGCTGTGGCCTCTCCCTCCCTGTCTGTGAGCCGCCAGCCTAGGCCAGTGTTTGGAAATGGACCTCAGCTCCACAGCCAACCTCCTTTGTGGGACAGCAGATACCTGGCCAGGGTGCTGGCTTTGCAGGGGACTGAGCTGAGCCCCCGGGGTGCTTGTCCGCAGCACTGACATGGTGTACAGGAGGATCGGAAGGGAGATGGCCAAGGAGGCAGCTGGGAGGGGGTCCGGCCAGCTCCCCCTGCCCCTACTTCTTGGTACGTTCCTTTCCTAACCCATGGAGCCGTGCAGATGAATCTGAAAAGCAAGATGGGTGATCCAAGGAGCATTTAGAACAAAAATCTTAGGAGAGTCACAATAAAACACTCCTGGCCTTGAACGGCATTCTGTCCCAAGAGACCTGTCGGGAATTGAAAGCAGCCTTGCTCAGAAGTGCCCCGTGTACCTGAACCTATAGAACTCCCAGCTCAGGAACATGGAGTGGTTGCCATGGTGATGGGATTCTGCAGACTCTCGTGGCGTTGAGTCAGCATCTTGCCATGTGGAGCCCACTGGTCCAGGAAACAGTGGTCACGAGTCAAGCTGCAGGGTGGTTTTTGTTCAATACGTATCACTTTGGTACCACCTTCCAGTTGTGAAGCTGCTGACGGGGACCATGATGAGTCAGGGATGGTCCATGGGCAGCAGGAAGGGGCGGTGAGGGCTCTAGTGGGCACATGGCTCCCTCTGCCTTGTGGATGGAGGACTTCATGCTGCATGGAGAGATCTAGGAGGGCCCTGCGTGTCTCCAAACAACAGTGACAACTGCATGCCCAGTAGCTGCAGCTCACACGAGGGACCACAGTGCTGCCGATGGAAGGAGTGATGACAGTGGGGTCTGAGGGCCCAGCCTGCTCCTGCCTGTTGGGTGTCAGTGTGGAAAAGCTTCACACTTCCGGTGGATCTTTCTCAAATCTCCCAGGTGCCTCCTATGAGAAAGAGTAAGACCGCTCAGAATGGATTCCTTATCGTCTATCTTTGGCAACAAAAAAACTAGTTACATTTGGTTGTCCAAATCCAAGGAAGAGAAGCCAGCTGACCAAAGCTGAGAGAGGCCGCCTATTCCGGAGGCTGTGCCTAACCTAGATCATCTCCTTGTTCTAGTTTACCGCACAGCCTCCTCAGCTCACAGTGTGTGAGAGAGAGGCCCTGGATGTGTGCGGTCTGTGAGGGAATCATTATTCTTTTCCCAGTAAGTCTTTAAAGGCCACATAGCAACTGAGGGAAGAGTCTGTAGCCGAATATTAACTTTTCACCCTGAGGGGTGTGTGAAGAGCTACGCTCGCAGCCCAGGATGATCTGTCTGCTGTCCTGTCTTAAAGAACAACATGTCGTCTTCTATCCCTTAAATAAGTCAAAAGTCCCTTTCAAGTACACACATATGTATTTCCTTCCAGTCCCACTGATTACTAACACTAGTCAATCTCTACCCATCTGTCAATTAATTTTACCCAGAAAGACTATTTCTAGCAATGTCAAGGGTAGCAGACCCTGGCAAACAAAAACATTACTCAGCCTTCAGAAAATGCCCGGCTGTGCTTAGAGCTGAGATGGATGACCGCAGAATCACCATGACCTGAACAAAGTGTTCCTGGGGTGACATTACCCGACTATCTCTTTGGGTTAAAGTTTTGGCCCTGCTGGTCAGTTCTCTCTGGACCTCCCCAGCTGCTCCCATGCAATGCATTTATCAAGTGTTCACTTTTCTATATTCCTTGGCTACTGATGAGTTCTTACCACCCGCAGCACTGGCCTCTCCTACACCTTGCCTGACATGGCAGGATTTGTTTGAAGGAACTTCAGGAGGGATGGTTTCCTCTCACCTACTCCACAGGACCAAGGCACAAACAACATATGTGAGGTCAGCTGAGCCATCTACAGTAGAACTGTGTCTGTGTGAGAGAGGCTAGGACCAGCAGAGGATGGAGACGGATAATCCTACTTGTGTGATGATTTAAATATGGATCTTGCCATTGCTATGGTTTGTCTAAAATGTCCCCTGAAAATCTCTTGTGTTCAGAGTGGGGCTTTTTGATAGTACTTGGAATTTGAGGACCCCAGTGTCAACAGTAGATTCACCCATTGATGGACCCATAATCTGGGATCCGCATTGGGACGTGACAGAATTTAGGAGGTGAGGCAGGGCTGAAGGAGGCTGTTCAGAAAGGTGTGACCTTGGGACTACGTTTGTCTCCAGTCCCTTCCTCTCTGGCTCTTCCCTTTTCTCCTTTCTGGCCGCCATGAGGTGTGCAGCTGTCCACCATACCTTGCTGCCATGATGTTTCTACCTCCCCAGACCATAGCAAGTGAACCAGTCCACCATGGGCTGAAAACAAAAGAAACATCTCCTTTGTGTAGTGTATGTCAGTTTCTGAGTCACACGGGTGAAGAGCTAACCAACACAGACACTGGAAAGAGTTCTCTCTACCCTTGGTGGACTGGGAGACAGTGCCCATGATGCAGCCAGACCATTGGGGTAGTAATTTCACCCACAAAACATATGACCCGGGCAGCTTGAAGGATCCCACCCATCCTCTCCAAACCTCAGTTTCTGTAAGATGATCTGTAAGATGGTCAGAAGAATGATTCTTCTTGACAGAATTAAGGGCAATTATCCATGTAGTACTATAATCTCTTAAAAAGTATTTCTTTAATTATGATTATTCACATATAATTATGACACATGTAAATTTATAAAATAAATGCTGGGCTGGAGATTTAGCTCAGTGGTTCTGGCGCCTGCCTCGCAAGCACAAGGCCCTGAGTTCAATCCCCTGTAACCACATACAATGCTGGGCATGGTGACTCACCCCCACCAGCCATCAATACCACACACCACAGTGCCACACACCACAGTGCCGGGTGAGGTGGCTCATGCCTGTAATCCCAGTACTCAGGAGGCAGAGACAGGAGGATTGCTGAGTTCGACGCTTGCCTGGGCTACGTAATGAGCTCAGGGCCAGCCTGAACTACAAAGCAAGACCTTGTCGCAAAATGAATGAATGAATGAATGAATGAATGAATGAATGAATGAATGAACGAACAAATGAATGCTAATTTTATTATTATGATACTTATTCCATTGAGGAATAGAAACTTTCACCAACAGGTCTGCTAGGCTATATTAAAAAAAAAAAGTTCAACATTCTGCTCAATTCCTCAGTTAAACACTTTTTTTAACATAATGAGTCATCTCTAAGTCCTTGAAGTAGTTCAGGTGTTAGAAGACAACTCTGTTTTGTTGCGGTAGAAAATTTTACCACCCTTTCAATGGGGTTGGAAGAAGATGGCTCGGGAAGGACTGGGGGAGCAGGCAGTAGGTGAGTGAGGAAAGGAGGCTGAGGATTTATCCGCATGGATGGCTTGCTCAGCGCCACCTCAGCCCTGGGGACTCAGCAGCGACACACCCCTTCCTTGTGACCTCCGTCCACCTCTGACCAGAACCACTGCAAAGCTGTGAATTTAAAAAATGACAGTGAGCCAAGGTGGTGGCACATACCTGTAACTCCAGCATTCTGAGAGGCTGAGGCAAGAGGACTACAAATTTAACCCCAATTTCAAAGAGATTCTGTGTCAAAATAAAAAATTTAAAGAATAGGGCTGGGGTGTAGTTCAGTACAAAGCCCTTGAGATCAAGCCGTAATACCAAATAAAATAAAGTAAAAGACAACGCATTAAATTTTCTCAGGGATGGACTTCTGGCACCGCAGCTGTCTCCTTTTTTCAGAGCGCTAATTTCTTAGCAATGTCTAGATTAGTAAAGAGGAAGGAAAACCAAGAAATGGAGGGGGTCGTCTCTATGTTTAAATGAGGGAAACTCCGGCATAGTTAACTTCCTGTTAAAAATTAGCGCTGCTCCAGGTGCTTTTGAAGTCAGCTCTGGGTCCGCAATGAAGGAGTTTAGTTCAGAGCTGCGCTTGGTTCCTTCCGGGACATCACAGAGTCCCCCACATTCGTACCTCTGGTGACCACCGCGTCCAGGGACAAAGGTCATCAGTAATACCCAGAGTCTAATTTGGCATTAATTGTTTGGCATTTGGCAAATTATGTGGCCATTTTGTTCCTATATTAATTTTCAGCTGGGGGAAGAAACTGTTTGATGGGCCCCTTCGTGACTATAATGTCCATGAACACCTTGAAAGGATTAAACATGTTAATTTCCATAGGAGTGGGAGAAATAGCCACATATCTCAGTATAGTGTTCGGGAAGGAACTGTGTTATTACATTCAGCTTCACTAAGTTTCACCAAGTAAAATGATACGATGTGAAGAACATCCAGCAAATGTTTGGTACACAGAATGTCCTTAAAGAAAAGAGGTATTTTTTTTTTTAAGTCTGAAGACCGGTAAAAAGGGGAAAATGGAAACAAAGCTTATGTACTAAGGGGAATGGAGAGACTGGAGGAAGGGCAGGGAAATAGAAAAAATAAGATACATTATGTACAAGGACAAATTCTCAATGATGAATGTGATCGTAATGTATACCTAAAGTGTACTATTGAACTAAGAAATAAGTCTGAAGATCTCTAAGCATAAACAACTCATTGTGTAACCACCACTAGGCACAAAATAAAAAAATATATGAATATATCAACAGGACATTGAAACATTATCTAAACAGCAGATAAATATTGTACAAAAGACTTCTTAACAAGACTCCATAACTGTAACTAATTTCATTTAAATCCTCCTGAACTATCCCTCGGGTCAGGTTATCCTCATATGCAAATGTTTCTAGTGTTCTTGGCTGTGTAAGGGGAACACGAAGGCCACTTCCTCCCCCTGGTCACCACAGATCTGACCCTATTCAAGCCCTGAGTGTCCGATCCCAAAACAGGGAGCACTGGCCAGCCCCCCGGTCTCCTAAACACTCACTCTCATGCTGAAAGGAGGGGAGAACCTACTTCATAACCCACTTCTTAAGCCACTGGGACTTGGGTGGAGAAAATCACAGAACGGAAGGGGCGGAGGGGGTGGCTGAGAGCCTAAGGGGACACAGGCCACACGGAGACGGGCCATCAGCTGGAGCTGACAGCCAGAAGTGAGGAAATGAACCGAAAAGTGGGAAAACACAGCTACAAACATGAAAAATTTAGAGGAGGGGCCCAGAGTCCAGCATATCTTTATAACCCTGAAGTATTGTTCTATTAGTTAACATGATGCTCAAATGTAGAAATAATGAGTTGGGCAAAGAGGCCATCAGAGGACAGTAACAAAGCAGGATGACAGGGAAGTTTTCCCTGTGGTGGTCAGACAGTACGTACTCAGACATTTTCCCTTTTCTTCTTAAAGTTGGTATTGCCCAATATTTTTTATGAAAAAGATTATATTTTTAAAGTATTTAATGTAAATATCTATGAGGTTTTCTTTCGTTTTTATTTTTTTTTATTTTTTGAGACAGGGTCTCGTTTTGTAGTTCAGGCTGGCCCTGAGCTCACTGTGTAGCCCAGGAAAACCTCAAACTCAGCAATCCTCCTGTTTCTGCCTCCTGAGTGCTGGGATTACAGGCATGAGCCACCACACCCAGCTTTTGTTTTTTGTTTTTTTTTGTTTGTTTGTTTCACGGATTGTTGAATCTAGGGCCTTCACACTATGTCACATCCCCAGCCCTTTTAAATTTTTTATTTGGAGACAAGGTCTCACTAAATCACTAAGTTGTCTAGATTGGGCTAGAACTTGGGATCCTCCTGCCTCAGCCTCCCACAGTGCTGCAGCAGGAGGTGTGCTACTGCTTCTTTTATCTAATGATGCTTCATGACGGATCCCTGTGTGCCCTTTGCCATGCCAGGGAGGCCTGTGATGCCGGCAAGTGACAGCGCCCGAGTAACCAAGGAAGCAGTCACAGTGCAGGGGCACAGGCAACCTTTCCCCTTGATCATTTCCTCGGTCCCCTAATTTCTGGGCCTGCTGGAAAGGGTGACTCATCCTGTGTGCCGGTCTGGGATGGTGCTCAGCAGAGACTGATTTGCACAGTCTCCCTGTGGAACCCCAAGTCGGACCACAGAGGTGCTTGGCCTCAGAGGCTGGGGTTGGACAGACGTTGTCAGGGACGCAGGAGGCGGGGAGTGTTGCCAGCATTTGTGAGGATTCTGAGTTCTGTGGCCAGAGACAGTGGGAATCGACACACGGACGGGTTCCAGAAGGGGAGAAAGAGAAGTGGATCACAGCCTGGGCATTGCCAGCGGGGAGCGAGCCATTTGCACACCAGCCAGCCACTCTGAGGCTGGACCAGAAGACACTGCATTCAAGGGGATCACGCCTCTAGGGAGGGAGCAGGACCCACTCCTTCACTCTGGGAGAATCCTGAGCCCAGGACAGAAGCTACTGATGAGGTGGATCAGGCTGGGACATAAGGTACGGTCTGCCCTGAGCCTGTGGCGTCTACCACCGAAGGGTCAACCACACATACATCAACATACGCAGGAAAAGATTTCATCTGTATTGAACTTGAACAGACTTACCTTTTGCTATTCTTCTTCACTTTATATCGTGGTATGATAAGCATCTGTACAGCATCAGCACTGTATCAGGTGTTACAAGCAGTCTAGAGATGACGCAGGGTAGCTTGGAGGGCAAGCAGAAGTTGTTAGCAAACACTATGCCATTTTGCATAAGGAACATGGCGGGTTCTGCGCTCGGCACATCCAGGGTGACTGTGTTTGGTTTACAATGTGGAAATCAGCTTCCCCCAGGCTCAGGAAGGGCTCCCAAGACCTTACGCTTGCCAGGTGGACAAGACGCCACTAAACTAATCCTCCCTCAGGCTCCGGAAGGACCTTGCAGAAGCTACTGTGGCAAAAACAGGTTGAGAGAGATGGGTAGGAAGCGGCTGGAGAAAGCTTTCCAGTTTAGGACCAGGGGCAATGCGGCCAGAGGGGTCAAAAGAAGAGGGATGGTTTGTCCTTCAGGCCCCATGGGCTGGGCCCGACCGACTTAGCCTCTCGGCCTCACCGTTGTATACTTGGATCCTAAAAGTCACTCAGGCTCTAGGGCCGCCGGCTTCTGCAGGAATTAGTGATGCCGACTGTGTCTGAATGAATAAAGGGAGGGTCCTAGGTCCACAGTGAGGTCTGGAGCTGGCCCTGCCCCGGACTCTCCGTCTTTCAGCTTCTCAGCCCCACAGCCACATCTTCCATCCCTCTCGACTTTCTGCCCTTTGCCAGCCCCTCCTTTAGGGACACAGGCCCTAAAAACAGAACTGCGAGGAGCTTGTCACTCAGACGGCTCCGAGGACCAGGCCCGGCCTGTTTTGTCTCCACACTCCCCTAAGGTGCGGAGTCCTCTGGTTTCCAGATGAAGCAACCTACACGTCTGCTTTTGCAAGAACAAATAAGTGAAGTTCATGTAAGCCCCTTGTGCAGTTTTTCAGATGTGGAGATTTTGCTGCATAACAGTCCCTATGCCAAGAACTCATAGCCCAGGGCCCTTCCTCCTGCCATGTAAAATTTTCAAGAAGATATTTATAGCTTCAGAGCTGGATGCCAGATTGACAGTCTTGAAAATAAGAGGTGAGACCCAATCTGGACAGAGCCCGCTTCCGACAGTCTATCTTGAAGGAACAGATTACTCACCCACGTGGGCAGACAGGGGTGGACCATTGCCGGGGGTGGGGCAGGTTGGGGTTTCGATCAGTGAGAGAGGGAGGGCAGAAGGGACAGGGGTTGTTTTGGAGTCAGAAATGTGCAAGCAGGGCTTCCTAAAAGATCTAAGATATTTTGCAGCATAATAAAAAGAATCCTTCCTTCTAAAAATAGCCCCCTTGTCCAGCATGGTGGCTCACACCTGAAATCCCAGAACTCAGGAGGCTGAGGCAGGAGGACTGCAGCAAATTTGAGGCTAGAGCTCAGGAATCCCAAGTTTGTCATAGGCGGTCAGAAGCCTCCAGCCACCACGCAGGTACCCGAGGGAAGACATCGCTGTATCGAATAGAAGCTCTGAGGGGAAAGGGTATATGGTCCTGTCTCCTCTACCTTTAGAAAGTTATCAAATAAAATACAGACAGAAAGCCAGATAAGGTGAATGGACAGCTCTGTAAGGTAAAAGATGAACGCCCCTTAATCATAAAACAGAGCTATGTTTGGCACCCCGGGACTCTCACACGTTAACCCCCACTCATTTCCTTCCGAGAAGCACGCCCGCTGCTGCTGGATTCTCCCTCTGAGGCTTTGGGTGTTTCTTCGGAGTGTGCTTTCCCAGCCTTGCTGTTTAAAAACCTCTGTGACATCTTCAACCCTCACCCCGTTCACAGGTGAGGACGTCCTTCCCTCCCTGGCCCTCTTGGGGGTGGGTCACCTGCAGGGTCCCTGGCTCCGGGTTTGGCTGAGTTGGGATTCCTCACAAGGTCCACACAGTGCGACAATTCCCGAAACTCCGCTGTGGCTGAGGCGGTCAGAGATTTTATCAGTATCACTTCCAGTGCCTTTGGCAAGAATCAGGCTAATGATTAGTACTTTCACGGGAGGTACAAGTGTCTGGATGTGTCCCCCCATTCTCCCTGTGCTCCTCCTCCTCTCTCTACATTCTTTTCTTTCTTTCCTCTGTCTCCCTTTCTTCTTCTCTCTACCATTTTGTCCTCCTCCCTTCCTGCTTCTTTTTTTTTTTTTCTTTTTTTTGAGACAGGGTCTCGCTTTGTAATTCAGGCTGGCTCTGAGCTCACTATGGAGCCCAGGCAAGCCTCGAACTCAGCAATCCTCCTGCCTCTGCCTCCCGAGTGCTGGGATTACAGGCGTGAGCCACCACACCCAGCCCTTCCTACTTCTTTCTTGGACCATTAGCCGCTATAGACGTTGATGATTAAGGCTTGGATGCCTTAAAGCATTGGGCCCTACAAAACCGAGACAATTCAATGCTATAATTTCTGTCGTTTGTTTCATTGGTTTATTTAATTGTTGAAACACTTTCATGGAGAGCCTCTTTCTTCATCACAGTTTGGTCGTCAGCGACACTGTCCATTCAGGGAAAGGCAAGGTAAATGCCTCCCGAGAGAGACAATGACTTCTTACTCCAGGGACAGCGGTATACCCAGAGGCAGCACAGCGCGTGATAGATGAACCTCGGGAGCAGCCTGTATGTTTATCAACAGATGACTGCGTAAAGAAACCGCGGAGTTTACAGCACCACGGTGGCAGTACAATAAAGCACTACTCGGACACAGAGAAGGATAAGTCGGAGTCATCTGTAGGAAATAGATGCACCTTGAGACCACAAACCACTCAGTGAAACAAAACAGACACGGCAGGTTATTATTGGGCGGTTTCTGTTCCAAGAGAAGTAGAGCAATTTAAACAGCAGAGTAAAAGGTAGATGATGAGAAACAGAGAGAGAGGGAAAGAGGATCTGAGGGGTGGGGAGAGATGTCAGGGGAGGGAGAAAGGAGAAGTAAAAAGGATTAAGATGCTGTGCCTGTATACCGATTCTCCACAGTGACGGTATTTACTATGTTTCACAAACCTGTACTAATGAAATTCTTCCTTTTCTCCCTTAACTTATGACTTTTCTAGAAACGAGTCATTTCTCCATCCCGTCTTTACTGTGGTTACTTATTGTTCTGGCTGAGGTCTAGATGCCCCTCGAGGCCTCATGAGCTCACAGTAGACTTTGGGGCGGGGACTGGATCACGGGGCGGGGGTGATGCTCACCAGTGGATTTGCCCACCGACAGGTTTATAGCTAAGAGCGGCGTTGCGGGATGGAGCCTGATTGAAGGAGGAGGCC
>PVIC010038519.1:0-17573 GCA_004025085.1 Thryonomys swinderianus
TCATGAAATCTCACTGAATAAAGAAATTGCATTTCAATCTCCGACTTGCTACAGTGAGAGCCATTTACCTGAACTCATTGAACTCTTAGAAACTCCTCCTCCTGGCCCACTGCTAAGTAGAAAAGGAAAGCTTTCCAATTACAACTTCTGTCAATAAACTCTGAGACTTCGCAGGACTTCTTTCAAGGCTGATACTTGTGAGAAAATTGGGCTTTAAAGGAGTCTGAACGTGAAGAGCTATGAAAGCCTCATTTCCCTTGGACTGTGCTGGCTCTTGCTCTAGTGCTGGGACCAGCTCATAGCTTGAAAAACTGCACTATGTGTAGGATACCTGAATGAGTCCTTGGCTACCTGAAAAGTATCTGAACAGCAGACTTATATAACCTGCCTCTTATTGCCTTTAGCTTCAGCATCACAACGCTTAAAAATTTGGACAGAATGTTAAATTCATCCTTACAGTGAATCTCATAGAAAAAAATTGAGAGCTAATGGCAAGAAATTATTTTGGACATGATTCCTATTCTTGCAAGTTCCTTTATTTCATACTTTTTTTAGTATTTGATAAATTATGTACATTTGAATGGGGAACACATATATAGATTATGTACATGAACATTTGTAAATAATGTAAGCAAAGATGGAAGTGATATACACATATATAGTATATATAATACAGTATATGTAAATAGTATACTATTTTAAGCACCAAAAAAAGAAAAGTTTATAAATAAAATTTGCTCTTGTATATTGAGCAGATCTAATGTTGCTGCTAACATTGAAATTAAAATATTTCTTTGGTCATTCAATCTGTATCCCTTGAATAGATTAAAAGAATAGAAATTAAATGATCATTCCAATCAATGCTGAGATTCAGATATTGACTAATGTACCCGATATGTGATATTTCCATTGAGAAATGTATAGTTCTTGTCAAGAAATAACAAAAGCCATCTTCTAAAAAAAGAGAGAAAGTTTTCTCCTTTTTTTTTTTTTTTGACTTGACTTTTTAAAAAGTCAAAGTTATCCATTATTTAAAGGGGACAGTTGTCAGGCTTGGTTTTACAAAAAGCAGTTCAAAAACAGCTATACCCTCTCAATGTTGCCTTTTAGACAAGAGTGTTTTTTTAATTTCATATATCATTTACAGTGTTCTAACATTCCATGCAGGATTGCACATATTTTCAACTTTTTGTGTGTGAAAGGAACTACAAGAAAAAAAAAAAAAAAGCACAACTAAGAAAGGATTCTCTAGGTTGTGATCCAGAACTGTAGTTACACCAGAAAATCATTGCCAATATGAATACTGAGTGGAGGGTGAGGTAAAACCAAATTGAAGAATGCCAGCAGTTATACATTCATTTAGATGTGCTTTACTAATGTGACTCATCGCTGCTGGTGTTAGCAAATACTAAACTTTTAGTCTTACATAGCTAAAATCCTTATACATTTATTGTTACTCAATTAGTTCCATATCAATATGTAATGTTTAGGTAAATAATTATTATCAGAAAGCACATTGATTCATAGATTCCTATTTTCTATTTTCAAGGAATTCTTACTCTACTGGGATATGAAACCAGTAATACAATACCTTCGAGTGAGGTTGACGTAGAAGATATATATATATACTTAATATGAAAGGGTTATAAGAGAATGGACTAAATTTTGAATTCTCTAGAGAGAGAATTGTTTTTTTTTTTAGTTCTAAGGATCATACAAGTGTGAAATTCCTTCTATAATCTTTTTTAAATAATTTGAATTTATTCAGTAACTTTGTTTTCTTGCTTTCTAGAATCACTGAGGTCTTGAGTAACAAATTCAGTAGATAACTCCTGAGTAAAAATTCTTGAAACCCGAATTTTCCAAAATTCAGCTATAAACTTTTACACATAATTTAAATAAAACAGTTAGCTAAAAATAAGCCATTTTGAAAATTTTAATTATAATTTTTATTGAAGTCATTATTGACACTTATTATTTTCACAAACTGCACCCAATATCTCTTAGATTTTGTTGATTATGTTTCCTAGTTGTTATCTGCTTCAAATATATTATTTAATTTCAGAGTAAGTCCATGCTTAATATTTTATTTTTGAATGAGTATTCTATTTCTTTCTTAGGTTGCTTTTTATAAAGTTTGGTGGTTAGTTGACATCCATTTTAAAATATATTTTATTAAAGACTTTGAACTGTGTCTGAGTAAAGAAGTTGGCAAATGTTTCCCTTGGGAATATATTATAAAATTGGATAAATATAGAAAAACAACCATTTTAGTACTCTAGGAATTAAACAAAGACAAAACAAAACCTAAAACATATTCTTGAGACAGTATAAAATTTCCTGTGAGAACACTGTGTGTATTTCATTCTTGCCCAGAGTCACATCTTTCTATCATTGCCTAAAGTTAGTGAAAATGGAGAACCTTCCAAAGCAGGCCCGACCACTGCGAAACTGTTTTGGTTGGAAGGGTCTCAATGGTTTAGAGAGATGGGTTATCCCCACATTAGCAGAACTGACACTGGAAATAACATCTTTAAAGCTGGTGAGTGGGAAAGAACAATGTTACTTCTTATGTAAGATTTTTCAGTTGTAGTTGTGGTAGATGTTATGGTGGCTAGAGGTGGTATAAGCTTGTGTATACTCTTGGCTAAACCTGGAGCATCAGGCTTATGAACAAAGGTAAAGGAGAGAAGAATGAGAAGTGTAAGCACGTAATTTCTACAAAGCCAGGTCAAAATGCCTTTTATTTTATTTATTTAATTTTTTTTTTTGAGACAGGGTCTCGCTTTGTAATTCAGGCTGACCCTGAACTCACTATGGTGCCCAGGCAAGCCACCGTGAACTCAGCAATCCTCCTGTCTCTGCCTCCTGAGTGCTGGGATTACAGGCGTGAGCCACCACGCCTGGCATTGTAGCATGCCATGTTGATTGTTGGTGGGCGTGAGTCTCCATGCCCAGCATTATACGTGGTTACCGGGGATCGAACTCAGGACCTTGCCCTTGCGAGGCAGGCGCCGGAACCACTGAGCTAACCCTCTAGCCCCAAAATGCCTTTTATTAATGTTACTGAATTAAGCCCTCCCTTACCTTGTAACTTCTCATGCATGAGACAGTTGAACCTGTGGTAAGAGCTTTTCCTAGGGAGCCAGAGGAAGGATGTTAGGATGGTATTTGCCGCTCTCGTTTGTTCTGGTTTTTTTTGGAGACAAGACCTCACTATGTAGTTCAGGGTGGTCTTGAGCTCACAGTGTGACCCAGGCTTTCCTCAAAGTCACAGCAATCCCTCTGCCTCAGCTTCCAAGTGCTGGAGTTGTAGGCATACAACATCACTCCTGGCCCTTGTTTGCTGTTTATAAATTTAGAAACTTTGGAAATGTTTCTTAAGGCTCAATTTCTGTAAATAACATTAAATATTTTCAGGGAAATGTTTAATACACATTAAGAATCTAGCATATTTTCTAATTGTGGTACTTGTCCTCTTTTATACTATTCTCTGTTATGATTAAAGAAAAGTCAGAGAAGGTTACTTCCTAATGGTGAAGGCTCATAAACAAACAGTAGCAAAAACTAATCTCAGGAAGATCAAACATGCTTTTGGGATGAGAAGAAAACTTCAATAAAAATTATAATTAGTGGAACTCCTGACATATGCAGTAGCAAAGTTCACAGACATTCAACTAAGTGAAGAGACCAGACTCAAACTGTATAAAATCTATGATTCAATTCATATTCTATTCTGGCATAGTAAAATTGTCCCAAAGACTCTCGCACTTAGAGGTGAGGAAGGGGGCGGGGCTCCTCACAAAGGACCAGTGCAAGGGAACGTTTTAGAGGGAACGGAGCTGTTCCATAGCACAGTTTACAATGACGATGACATCGTTCTATCATCTTTCACAACACACGTAACTGTAAACCACGGATTTTTGCAAATGAAAATGTAAAAATAATTCCTAAAAATAAGAACCTTGTAGAATCAGATTGACTAAGAGAACAAAGACAACATGCTCCTCAGAATTGCACTGGTTGAGCAAGATCCTACATGGTTGAGTAGAGAAGTACTTGTGTTAGAGACACTTAGAGAGGAAACGCTGGGAAGACAGACCTGAAAACCGTGAGTTAACGCGGCATCATCGACAGTGATCGCTGTCACACTGGGGCGAGAGTGGGGAGGTGACTCTAAACCAGCTCAGATTCTGCTTGCTGGCTGGAAAGGGGAGCTCTTGAGACAAGATGATCAAGCCATGGGGCAGACAGAAGACTGCAGTGGGCCAGGTCCAGAGTAGAAGCCGAGGAGCCAGGATTACAGGCGCTCAGCCCTTCCCCACAGCTGCACACCCTGTAAGTGGGGCACAGAGCGGGCTGCGTGAACTCCCGACCTGTGCGGCACAGGGGACACGTGAGGATTCATGTCCTTCTCTTGTGGGAGTATTTGGTAGAGATTTACAGATTTCTCCTGGGTTTTGGTTTTGTTACCTTCCTTTGATATAGTTGTTTATTTTCTTTCTCTTCATGTCCTATTCCTTTCTTGCATTTCAATGGTATTTTCTTATATTTTGTTAGTCTGTCACTTTTTAAGTTATTCTTTGCAAATTTCCACCTATATTGTTCTTTCTTTCTCAGTCTTTCTAATCTTCTCTTGTAAGCCTTGTGCCTTCTTTATTATATCTTTTTACTCTTCCTTATTTTAGTTACGTCCTGTCTTCTGTCTTTCTTCACCTCACAGGTGAGGGATATAGGTTTTGACAACCTCACAGCTTCCCTCAATCGCATCTCTGTCTTCCTATAACCCTCCTTGGCTTACAAATATCTTCTTAAAATGCACAACACTAACCCTTTATTCCAACTGCAAAACACATCAGAGTCTCACCCCCCTCTAAATGATTTTGTCTATTAGTATTTCTCCTATCTCCTGTAGATTTATATCCCCAGTTTACATACACACAGACACACACGCACACACACACACACACACACACACACACACACACACACGGGAAAAAAGACAACAAAAGGCCCCCAAGGCCTCTTAACTCTCCCGTGGCAAATTCAGGAGGTATTGATGGAGATGAAAGCAAACACCATAATGGAATACAACTCAACTACAAAGAAGGACAAAGTTGAGACTTTTGTCCCCATTTTCTGCAGTACTGGGGAGCAACTCACAACCTTGTGCTTGCCAGGCAGGTGGCACTGCCACGGAGCTAAATTCCTGGCCCGACTCAAGATATTTGTAGGAAAATGGGTTCACTTTGACATCGTAATGATAAGAAAATGGGTAAAGTATACAAGATTAAATGCCATATGGTGTTTCTTGTTTGAGGAATCAAAGTAAAATAAAGAGCAAAAATGACACATTGATGAAAATAAATAGGCAGTTAAACTTATGCAAATGGCTAAGGACCAAGAGATCAAAGGTGGGGAGAGGGAGGAAGATAAAAACAATGTAAAATGTACAATGTGTTGTACATAAGCCAACTACCTATAATCCTTGTAATCACTACATCTTGCAGACATGGACTACATTATAATAATAAAATGAAAGAGAACCTAGAGATGGAGAACAATGGGAAGGGAAAGTAGATTAAAAAGAATGAAGAAATATTAAGTACCAGTATCTACTTCCTAAAAAAGTGATAAAGAGAAATATTACTGCTAAACCTCAAAAAGACTGAAAATTAAACTAAGAAGTCTCTCCTCTCTCATTCTGTGGGTTTCTGTGCGTGGATACATGCGTCCGTGCTGTGTGTGTGTGTGTGTGTGTGTGTATGCATACTGGCCTGGAGGGAATATACTGGGGAGGAAATGGTAAGTTTTAAGGAGGAAATGGGCTGTGGAAAAGTTTCAAAGACAAATACATATATACCAAGACAGGGCCGGAGATTTAGCTCAGTGTTTCTGGCACCTGCCTTGCAAGTGCAGTGGTCCTGAGTTCGATCCTGGTAACCACATACAATGCTGGGCGTGGTGACTCACGCCCACCAGCCATCAATACCATATACTACAGTGCCAGGTGTGGTGGCTTACGCCTGTAATCCCAGCACTCGGGAGGCAGAGACAGGAGGATTGCTGAGTTCAAGGCTTGCCTGGGCTATATAGTGAGCTCAGGGCCAGCCTGAACTACAAAGCGAGACCCTGTCTTAAAAAAAAAAAAAATATATATATATATATATATATAAGACAGACAAGAAATGACAATTTGAATGTAAAACAAAAATATGTGGTTAATTTTGTTCACATGTGTTAAGGTTCTACGTGAAATCCTTCAAAAAGAGAAAGAAAGGAAAATACAAAAGGAAAGGAGCCTGTTAATAAAAGATCCATCAAATGGGACAGTTTTCTAAGTGAAATTTCAATTAAATACTGAGCAGGAGGGAAAGGAGTCTCCATATGAGCATGTATTTCTGAAATGTTTATGCAAAGAATAAATATACCTGACCATGTAAAATGGTTTTTGAAGAAAACCTAAGCTAGAGATGGTATGGTTAGCAATCACATTTGTTTGGAATTTCATCAGATTACTCTCACTTTCTTTGGTGCTGACCTTATGAATACCATAAAAGATTACCTATAATGTTATTTTCTAGGACTAATTATATATTCCAGAAACTTTAAAATAGTTCAACTACCAGGATATGCTTTCACTGATGGCTTTCTGAAGTAAATTAAAGAGTAAAACTGAGCAGTCCACATTCTTACCTAAATTTTTTGCTAAAATTTTATGTCTGTGGTACAATAAAGCTTTTCCAACATGGTATCTTAGTGATTGACAATTTGGAAGGTCCAGTCTATCATTGAGATCAAAATTGAGATCAAACACTTTTTGTGTGTGTGTGTCTTTGTCATTGTTTGATCTTGTCATAGAAGAAACACTGTGTTTGAGGGTAATTCTTTGTAAAACACCATAATCAGTTGAAATGATGATAATTAGATTTTTAAAAGCTGTTTCTCCTAACAAAGAGCTTGGAAGCCATGCTTCTGGTAGAAGCTGCCATTATTAGCAGGTGCACAGAGCTCCCCACTTGTCGCTGAATTTTAATGTGAGACATCACATTGGATAATACTGCCTTTTTCTATGAGCTTTTCCTTAGAAGCAAAACTGGGGTATGGAATAATTTATGACTCATTCAACCCATACTTGTTATACCCCAATTTATATTGATGCTTACATGAATGTAAACATAAATAGGATGAAGAACAGTGGGAAAAATTTCATGAAAATAAAAATGACTTTCAATAGCATATATGAAATCCAATAATTAACAATTCTTAAAAAATATAACTAACATTTGTCAACAATTTTTTGACATTTAAAAGGGTTTTTCTACAACCTTCACCACAGTGGTACCCTTACAATCCTGGCGTATTTCTTAATTATGGAGGAGATGTTAAATTGTACTCACTACACTTCCAAATTAAGATATGTTAGCACCATAGATGCAGACAGTGTCTCTTGTGCTTTTCCAACTGGCAGTGTATAAGCCAAAGCAGGGTGATTTTTCTGCTATATTGTTGTATATAGCATTCTAAAACTAATTGAGTTATCATGTAGATTGGAATATTTGAGGAATTTTCTGCCTTTTTTGGCAAATTTAAATTTCTGAAATATGGGGGCTTCTATCATAGCCTGTAGCTAAAAGTGCTGACACCGTCAAAAGACATACATTTAATAGATCTCCTTAAAGTACTCACCCCAGACTTCTAACATCTGTTTGCTTTTCTTTCCGTTAGTTATATCGGTCTCCCAAATCACTTGAGTATGCAACCTTTTTTCAACAAATTGATAGCTGCAAAAAAGTGGAGAGAGAAAGTGAGGTACACAATTTGACACAGAACATAAGAGATCTCTGCACTGAGGTCTTTCTACATTATTCCACCTGATTTCTTCCTTTAATTTCAAGAAATATGAACATATATATATATATATATATAACATATAATCATATATATAACACACACATATATATATGTGTATGCTATATGATGTATCAGTTTTCCTGAAATTACTGCAAGTTAAGAGTTTATAATCACAGTAAAGACAGATGTATAAAATGTCTTGCCAAAAAAAAATGACTTGTGACAGTTTAAGGAACTTCAACACATGTAAAGTCCCAACAAGTATAATGATTTGTTCTGGAAGGATGTGTGGAACCCTTTCACTCATATGATGGTGTTCATTACTCTGCTGAGTTCTTTGCCTCTGTTCATTAAAAGGCAAGAGGAAACTGGCCTCTTCAATCTGCCTTCTTATAGTATTTGGTTTTCCTAGATCAAACTCAAATATGATGAGAACTAAGTTTGTTCTTCATGAGAAATTATTGTTGCATAAAAAAATCAGCATTTCCTCAATTATCAAACAATATTTTTGAGATGGATTTCCAAAAGTAAACAAAAAATACAGAAAGGATCTCATTTATATAAAAAGATACAATCATGACAATAATTAGAAATTAATTTCTTAATTAAGAAAAAATTAGGAAAAGTCAGAGGTATGGGTCAGAGTCAACTTGTGTTTTTTTGATTTTTTGAGACAGGGTCTCACTTTGTAGTTCAGTCTTGCCCTCAGCTCACTATATAGCCCAGGCAAACCTCAAACTCAGCAATCCTTCTATCTCTGCCTCCCAAGTGCTGGGATTACAGGTGCGAGCCACCACACCCAGCCCTGTGGTATGTGGTTGCCAGAGATCAAACTCAGGACTTTGCGCTTGCTAGGCAGGTGCCTGAACCACTGAGCTAAATCTCTGGCCCAGAGCCAACTTGTTTTTAAGAGACTATAGAACACATTTGAAAAATATGAATCACTCTTATTCTACACAAATATCACACTTGACAGATTTCTACATACAAATCCAATGTTCAACTCATTCAATTTTAACAATTGCAGAAGCTTCATGCATGTTTTTTCAGTCCTATAACAAATAATAAACTAAGAAATAAATAACAAAAGCCTTTAGTCATAAAACTTCATGTGTTCTATGGCATTTAGAGCTTAAAGACTGTATGAAGTGGAGAAAGGTACAGAAAAGGGGAAAATTTATGATTCACGATAACAACATTGTGTCGTGACTAGCAACTGAATATTACCCTATGTAGTAACAATGGTCTTGGCTGACATCTTTTATATACAATGGAAATTTCAAGTTGTACAATTTTTTTCCTTAGTAATTCTGGGGTTCCCAAGGAATTTATTCCCCATGCCAATTCTAGAAATGCAGTCAGTTTTTACAGAACAGGCCTGCCAATCCTCCCACAGTGGACATTTGCTTTGAGCTTATCAGGACAGTACTTGCCATCATGTGAAGGACTTTCATTTGCTGTATCTTTGCACATTCCATTTTGTTTTACTGATAGATACAGTCATGCTTTTTCTTCTTAAAAATACAAAGAAATATGAACAATGGTGAAATATAAGACAAAACACAAAGGTTATTACATTGTAAGAAAAAAAAAAAAAAAGAAAGCTCCATCATTTCTACTACCCACCCATAAGGAAGTTCTCTGCAATAGTTTGCTTCTTATCTCCCAGTCTGTGCCACCTGGTTGTGATAGGAGGGCAGTGACACGTAATTCTAGTGATAAGAATTTGATCAATCAGTAAGGAATTGCCCAACCAATTTGCTCCAGACAGAGCTATTTCTGTCACTTGTCTGGTGAAGACATCTTTTCTTTCCTACTTCAGCTATATGCTATGGGATCAAGGTTACAATGACCACCTGTCTTGGTTACTTTTTCATTCCTGGGACCAAATATTCACATTAAAGGAGGAAAGGTTAATTTTGGCTCACAGTTTGTAGAGATTTCAGCCCATTGCCTGGTGTGGTTGGTGGCTCATGCCTGTCATCCCAGCACTCGGGAGGCAGAGACAGGAGGATTGCTGAGTTCGAGGCTTGCCTGGGATACATAGTGAGCTGAGAGCCAGCCTGAACTGCAAAGCGAGACCCTGTCTCAAAACAAACAAACAAACAAACAAACAAACAAACAAACAAACAAACAAAAGAGATTTCAGCCCATCATTGACTGGTTCCAAGGCAGCGTGAGATGGCTGAGGGGAACTGAGAAGCACAAGCAGTGCGGCCAGGAGGCCTCCTTCTCTCTGTTCCTTTTTATATTCCATCCAAATTATAATGCTATAGATAGGTAGCATCCACACCCAAAGTGATGCTTCCCATCACCCACACTCAGAACAGTATTGAGATAATCAGTGGGCAAACTCAATTATCACACCCTTAATCCATTTTTACACACTCTTAATCCACAGCCACACACCCTAGATTGAGCCATTTAAGAAAAGGCCCAAATATGAATGCATGAGTTCTTGAGGGAGCATATACTCACAAGCCTGATGATCTCTTCAAAATGTTTTCAATGCACTTGTGCAGTGTGGATTATGAAATATTAAATAACATGTCATAGGTATCGAGTGAGCACAAATGAAATGATCCAATTGCTACTCACAGTGCTTTTCCAAGAACAAGGTAAAGAGAAGGTCAATCACTTAGATTGATACATCTCTTAGAATAAATACAAATATTTTATTATTTATTTTAATAAATGTATTATTATTATTATTATTATTATTATTATTATTATTATTATTTGCAGTACTGGGGATTGAACTGGGGCCCTTCTGCTCCAAGATAAGCATGGTACCACTTGAGCAAATCCCTGGTACAAATATTTTTTTTTTAAAGATACAATCTCATGAACATTATTGTTTTGAAAATTACTTAGAATACTTCATATTTAAATTTGATCTAGTACAGTCTGATTACATATATGCCCAGGTTACAATGCTAAGCAAAATCCCTAGCATCTCAGTTTAAGTCTCTGTGTTGTGTTGCCTTCATATTTTTCTCAAGAAAAAAATGAGGAGATAAAAGGGCTGGGTTTCGATCTTGCAATTCTTAATATACCATTCTATTGATTTATTTATCTAAGCAAATAAAAAGGCCATGAAAGTGAATTGGTATTACCACTTAAAAGAACAGAAGAAAATTGTATATTTTGTGGAACATCGTTAATCTCTAAAATCAAACCTTGTTGGTACTTCATTAAATTAAAAACAAAATAAGGCCTAAGAAATTTGTTTTAAAACCTTTTTGTGGTTCCGCAAAACATACTTCATCAATTCATATACCCTGAGCTCTAATAACTAGTATACAGTGGATTTTCATGGGCAATAAATCTTCATTCAATCAAGAATTGTTTATTTGGTGATGACAAAATGCTAGGCTGTAAAGGACAACTTAGTAGAGCTCTATTCAAATAGAAGTTATGAATACCTTCCTGAAGTTTTCAGTTAAGAAATTATCGTGAGTAGTTAGAGTTTTAGTGATTTAGGAAATATTACCAAAGTGTTTAGTTTAAATTTTTAATATTTAGTGTTAGGGAAGAGAGGAGATAAAAATGGTAAGTAGAAAAACTAATACTCATTGAAGTCTTTGTGTTAAAAAAGAATTAGCCTGGGCTGGAGATTCAGCTCAGTGGTTCCGGTGCCTGCCTCGCAAGCGCAAGGTACTGAGTTCGATCCCAGTAACCACATAGAATGCTGGGCGTGGTGACTCACGCCCACCAGCAATCAATACCACATTCCACAATGCCAGGCGTGGTGGCTCATGCCTGTAATCCCAGTACTCCGGAGGCAGAGATAGGAGGATTGCTGAGTTCCCAGCGGCTTGCCTGGGCTACATAGTGAGCTCAGGGCCAGCCTGAACTACAAAGTGAGACCCTGTCTCAAAAAAAAAAAAAAAAAAAAAAAAAGAATTAACCTGTTATTTTCACAATAATACTGTTAGTTTTGAAATTGTTGTTCTCATTATCAAATTAATAAAATGACAGCTTAGAAAAATTAGTTGAATTATCCAAGTTTGTGTAAAAGTAAAGTGGAAGTTGGGACTTGAACTGATTTTCTGATATCAAGTGCACTCCTTCCTCTACAGTGAGCTAAGGAGGGACTCACATTATCATTATGTACTTTTGACTCTTGATTATTTCTCCTGACTCAATCACTCTTGAACACCACTAATGGGGATCATAGGCTTATGTTGCTCTTATATTATTTATTTATTTATTTTTCTTTTTGAGACAGGGTCTCGCTTTGTAGTTCAGGCTGGCCCTGAGCTCACTATGTAGCCCAAGCAAGCCTCAAACTCAGCAATCCTCCTGCCTCTGCCTCCCGACTGCTGGGATGACAGGCATGAGCCACCACGCCCGGCACTGTGGTATGTGGTATTCATGGCTGGTGGGCGTGAGTCTCCATGCCCAGCATTGTATGTGGTTACTGGGGATCAAACTCAGCACCTTCTGCTTGCGAGGCAGGCACCAGAACCACTGAGCTAACCCTCCGGCCCTGCTCTTACATTATTAACTAATATGAAAAACAATATGACTTTCTTTCTAATTATGAACACTACAAGGATTGAAGAAGGAAAATCAAAGGACAAGCATTTGGGAGATTCATATGAAAACAACTTTGAGATTCCATCTCACTCCAGAAAGAATGGCTGCTATCAAGAAAACAACCAAAGACAAATGCTGGCAGGTCTCAGTGAGAAAGGAACCATTCTCCATTGTTGGTGGTAATGTGGATAGGTGCAACTGCTGTGGAAATCATTATGGAGATTCCTCAAAAAATTAAGGCTAAAGTTCCTATTTGACTCAGCTATTTCCCTCCTGGGTATCTCCCCAAGAGAATTACATCTCCATACCACAGTGACACATATGCACCCATGTATAGTGGCACTGTTTATAATAGTTTATCTTGGAAAGAACCCAAATGCCTATTAACTGGAGACTGGATACAGAAGATATGGTTTATTTACAAAATGGAGTACTATTTAGCCAGTAGGAGGCCCTGCCCTGCATGGGACAGGGGAAAGGCACATAACTAGAACCTCTGAAGTTAAGTTCTAATTTCCTGTGAGCCCAACAGTACAAGGAGAATTAATTAATAAATAGAAGTGAGGCTTGAAGAAGAAGCTGAGTTTAGGCCTGACCTATACTACTTGGCAAAGATGAAAATGTACTTTATTCAGTACATTGGAGTAAGCAATTTAGCAGGTCAGAGGACAGTAGTTTCGGTATACCAGGAGTAACAAATGTAACAGATCACTCAGATCGAGGCATGTTTGTACATGCTAGAACAAGGAGGAATTATGCAAATGAGGGTCCGGTTGTAGTTCTGCCTCAGTCCCACAGGATGTGCGACCATTGGGATCTTTCTTGTTACCCTAGGTGAAGATTAGGAGTCAAGTCCTCAGGCCTGGATATGTCATAGCTGGTCTGCAGGCAAGAAAGCTTGGCCCTGTCACAGTCTCAATTCTGCAGTAGGATTATCCCAACACTGCTTCACCTTGCTGAGAGTGCTGCATCCCAGACTGTTGCACTTCAAGTACCTGCTCTACCCCACCTCAGACTGCAATGCTCATGCAAGTGTCCTGCCCATTACAAAAGCATGGACATCTGTGTGGTTTGGACACCACTGGACTTAAAAGCCACTGTTAGGAGGTAAATAGCAGTGAAGGAAAGAAAGAGAATCTCTCCTAGAATTATAGACAAAAATTAAAGACAGGGTCAAATGGGATCTCTAGTCCAAGTTTTTTGAGGAATCTCCACACTGATCTCCATAGAGGTTGTACCAGTCTACATTCCCACCAACTGGGGAGAAAGATTCTTTTCTCTCCACAGCCTTTCCAGCATTTGTTGCTAGCTAATTTTGAAATAGCAGCCATCATTTGTGGAACGAGATGAAATCTGTGTTGTTTTCATCTGTACCTCTCGAATGACCAGGGATGTTGAACATTTCTTCATATGCTTCTTAGCTGCTTTTGCTTCTTCCTCTGAAAAGTGTTGGTTTGGTTTTACATTTTTAAGGACTTGCTATTGTTGTTAATGTTTAATGTATTAATAAATTTAAAAAAATGATAAATTAGAGACATTTGTAGCTAAATAAATACAGATTGGGGTCATACTCTTAAGTGTAATAAACAGGACGCATGTGTAAATATGGAATAGTTTCTCTGGACTGAGAAATTACAATAAATGAGAACCAAAATGTATAATAGGTAATGTAAAATAGGAAACAAAGGCCCAAAAGGGTAGGAAATGTAGGGAAAAATAAATTATGAGAAAAGAAGGAAAACATGAAAACAGATTTTTTTGTAAAGGGGGAGAAGAAGGGGAATGGGGAAAAAGTAAGAGCCAAGATCTATCATGCATAGGTAGAAATCTCCAAAAGATGAACATGACCATAATGTACACCTGGAATGTACCAACAAACTTAGATTAAAAAGACAATCAAAGAACGCAGTAATAATGGCAGAATAATCACTGTTTACCTTAGTAGAATCTGTCTAAAAGTCTCTTTCCCAAAATGGTACACCTAGACTAATGAGCAAGTAGTTTAAGTAAAGTGGGCTTCATGTTGTTTTTATGAATTTTTCCCCTTTGATGTCAATATGGATAACTGTGTATCCTGAGAAACTACTATGTTTATCGAATTTAGTTTCTCTTCTCAATGAGACTGGGAGGTAATGAAATAGATATGTTGTTATGGGAAGCACTTCACTCATTTTTTTTTATGCTAAAACACAATTGGTAGAGTGTATTCCAACAGATTTTCATCAGCTATATGTTAAGTAGCAATTCATATCATTCAGTCATGGCTTCATAGTAGCATATAACAGCATTGGTGAAGCATTCAAATTTCAAAAAATATCCTTATGGTGACAAACAATGAATATAAAGAAAGTCAGATCCCAATAGTAAACTAAGATGACTCTTCATAGATATAAAAATGAGCTCCTCGGATTGCTGAGTTCGAGGCTTGCCTGGACTACATAGTGAGCTCAGAGCCAGCCTGAACTACAAAGCGAGACCCTGTCTCAAAAAAAAAAATGAGCTCCTCCTTTTATGAATTATATATATGAATATATTTCCAACACTGCTCATACACTTTCGCTCATATGCAATAGACTACTTTCTAGTTAAAGACTTGGCATGTGGTTAATCTCAGCTGACCTGCCTGATGAGATTTGCCCAATTCTCCTACACATGAGCTTTCTTTCTTTTTAAATTTATGTCATTGGTACATTTTATGTATACATGATGATCACCTTCAACACTGAGAGTTTGTACCAGTACATGGTACTTCTTGATTCTCATTTTTCCCTTTCCCCTGCCCTCCCTACAACTAGTAATTTCAGTTATTAAGTTTCATTTTGTTCAATTAAGCCTTGTGTATTTGTTGTAAATTTGTTTTGTGTTCTGTTTGGCACCCTATATAGTAAACTTAGCTATCTGGCAAGAGTTCAGGATTGGAGGAAGATCAGTGACCCTCTAAATTAACAATTCAGAATCTATGAGATAGTTTATTTCTCTAAACCAACAGCTGTCTTTGATAGTGTGCTTACTGTCCATTTACTGTCAATATTGTTGTTTTTATTAGAATATGTCATCTGCCTCAAAGCTATTTTGTTTTCATTGCCTGGAAAGAATATGCTAGTACTGCAGAATCTATAAAGGAAGCAAATCTTTGCCCTGTTCATTTAAATGTCATAGTAGACTGACAAACAAAGGCAAACTTGAAGACAGAAAACACATATGTGGTGGCAGAGAGCAAAGGAAATTCTTCCCGGGAAGTGAGGATGACAGCCTGCAGTAAAGAAGGTCATTCACAAACTTGTGTGCCAGACAAATTTCTCGGTTTTTATGGTTGTAAGAATTATTTTTAAATGCAAGTGTTTTTTCACTCATTTCCATATTTTGAAAAAGATAAAATAATTTACAACTCTTAGTTTTTCCTACTGCACAGTTTTTACAAACAGTGATCTTCATCTAGGCTAGGAAAACTCAAGTTACTTCAAACCTGTTTGAGGGTAACCATAGCATTTAATCCACCTATCCTGGGAAATCACACCTTAGCAAATTTATGCACACATTTACCTGTGCTCTACATATGAATTCTGAACATATTTGAGTGTCAAAGGGATTTCATCTCTGCCACACTGTGATTAAATTGTTTTCTTAAACCTAAGTTATTCTTGTGAAGAATAAAGATAATGAAAACAGAGAAATAAAGGGCCTTGTACAATTTCCTTTTCTAAGTTTAGTTAGAAGCTGGGACTATTAATTCTGGCATTATATTTCCCATCACCAAGACACCACATCTGGCACTCACAACTTGAGAAGTTTATTTTGCTTAGCATTTCAAGATTGAGTCCATACTCAGTTAGCTCCAAGGCAGAAATATAGAGGAAGGAAATGGAGGAACAAAATGCTTAGTTCATGGTGGCTAGGAAGCTGAGCAGGGGAACAGCGCCAGGGGGGAATGAGGAAGGGACTATATGTACTATGTAAAGTCATACCTCGATAACCCACACAGTAATAAATATCCTTTACCAGTCTCCTAGACAGTGCCATAGCAATTAAATTGACAACATTAAGCTTACCTATCAAAAATACCTATGTCAAAATCACTCAGTCTTAAGTATACTTATATAATATATATATTATATATATAAATTTATATATATATATGTATTATATAGTATAATATATATGTATATAGTAGCAAATATTTAAACTATTATAAAATGATAGTTTTCTCAAAAATTGCCTATTTCAGTTCCTCTATAGATATATACACAAATGATCAATGAGGAAAATTTCTACATATGCTACATAAAATATTTGTCATGTGGATAATAATTTATTTGTCCTGTCAGAGGCTCTGTGAGAGACTAAAGACATAAATGAAAATCATGTAATCCTTTGCTTTCAAGAGCTCAAAAGTCAAGATGGAGAAAGATCTTTACACAATTAACTATGAAAGACTAAGCACTACATTAGCATTAAGTTATAACTTGTATTATGCTATGTATTATGGTGATTATTGTTTTTAGATGTCAAAAGAGAAGGAGGAGTTTTTTTTTTTTTTTGAATGGCCCATAACTTTCCTATCCAGGTTAACACCTTTGGAAATAAAAGCTTATTTACTGTAACAAATATTTTATTACCAGGAGGTCATTTCAAACCCGTGGAAGGCAGAGACAGAAGGCTTACAAGTGCAAGCACAACCTGGAAAACTGAGAAATTTAGTGAGACTCTCTCAAAATACTAAAACAAAATATATTAGGGATGTGTGTATATTTATTTCACAGAGAAAAAAGAATACACTTGCTGGTTCAAATAGTAGGTTTAAATTTTACATAACCTTTTCAAGAAAAGAAGTTATATGAGTGTTTAGGTTAAGCAAGTATGGGTAGGATTTTTTTGAAAAGAGAGAGACTCCAGGCCAGGCAATAAATTTAAGAGAGAGACGATGTAGTCCAGAATGTGGCAGAAGCTGTGTGAATGAACAGTGGAAAGCACACTTGATCATTGTTTAAAAGGAGAGTTTATTTGCTGCGGTAAACAAGTGCATGAGGAAAAATACACTACATTAGAACAAATTAATATATTCTCTTAACTTGGGTTGAATGATCAAACATAATAGGAATACAATTTGGAAGAAAGAAAAGATTTTAAGGGAAAATTATATATTTATTTTAATCCTGTACAACTCAGATATTCACTCA
>PVIC010038520.1:0-17498 GCA_004025085.1 Thryonomys swinderianus
AAAAAAAAAAAAAAACTACAATGAAGTATCACCTCACACCTTTTAGAATGGCCATTACCAAAAAGACAAAAGATAACAAGTGTTGGTGAGAATGTGGAGAAAAAGAACCCTCATATACTGCTGGCAAAATGTAAATGATGTAGCTTTCTCAAAAAATAAAAAATAGAACTACCATACAATCCCAGTAATGAATATGAAAGAAAACAAAATGTTTATGTCAAAGAGATATCAATACTCTTATGTTTATTGCAGCATTATTCATAACACATAGAATGGATAAATGTCCACCAATGGATGAAGAGACTCTGGTTTGATTCCCAGCATTTTATTTTATTTTTCTCTCTCTCTCTCTCTCTTTTGTGGTACCAGGGATAAACTTGTGACCTGTGCTTGCGAGGCAGTGCCAGAACCACTGAGCTAAATCCCCACCCCAAACCCCATATTAAAAAAAAAAAAGTTGAATGAATAAAAAAAATATGATACATACATAATGGATATGACTAAGCCATTAAAATGAAGGAAGGCTTGTCATTTGTGCAAGTTGGATGAACCTGGAAGACATTATGTTAAGTGAAATAAATTAGGCAATGATAGATAAAAACTGTATGATCTCATTCACTTAAAATAAAAAATTGTTGATTTCATGCAAGCATAGGGTAGAATTGTGGTTATCAGAGGTTGGGGTGGTGGTGGTAGTATGTGTATGAAGAGATAGATATTACTCAAAGTTTACAAAATTTTTGTTTAAACAGTAAGAATAAATTCAAGAGATCTATTGCACAATATGGTGACTACAGTGAACAATATATTACATTCCGTTTTTTTTGCAGAACTGGGGATTAAACTCAGGAACCAGGTAGTCAGCAGCACCACTGAGCTATATTCCCTGCTTCATCCCCCTGGATTCTTGAAAAAATGTTGAGAGTAAATATAAAGTATTCTCAGTGCAAAAGTGATCACTAGGTGAAGTAGTGTATATATTACTTGATTAGAGTCTACAAAGTACACTTCAAAATACACTATATGTAATAAATATTTTATCTGTCAATTTAAAACAATTAGACTTTAAATTTAAAAAATAACATTTAGATCTTCCATGATGAAATCAGTAGGTCCTGCCCAAGTACAGTGATAAAACTTTTCAGTCTTTGAACATCACTAACATGCATCAATACTAAGTTTCTTATTTAACTATGTTACAAGACCGAGATTCACCATATATTTGAGGAAGTTCTCTAACATGAGTGATATATTCCAAAACAAAGCACAGAGAAAATGTGAAAAACAGAAAAAAACTAAAAATAGGAAAAAAAAAAAAAAGAAAGAAAGAACCCACACATATCTTCAGACTGATAAGAAAAGATTGCTGGGCATGATGGTTCATGCCTGTAATTCCAGCCATCTAGGAGACCAAAACAGGCCTCAGGACTGCAAGTTCAAGCCCAGACTAGGCATCTTAGCAAGACTCTACCTAAAAATAAAAAATATAAGTGGGCTAGGGAATTCACTCAGTGCCAAGGACCTGGTTCAACTCCTGGCACCAGAAAAGAACTGATACTGTTCTATGAAATAAAATCATTTCAATGAAAACTTCTAGGGACTTAAAATTCGTAGACCTTTACAAACACAAACATACAACATGTCAAGGTGGGATTAGCACATACATTAAATTTTGTTTTCTGAATGTCTATAGCTATATCTTATTTATCTAGTATCTCTTTATAAATTTCCAATAGAAAAGGTTAAATCTCCCAGAAAGGAGAACAAAATACATGGATGAAAACTAGGAAAAAAGTACAGAGAAAATGATACTAAAAGCTCTTGGAAGGAAAAAGGTAGATAATATACAAAACAAATCAGACATCTGAACAATAAACAGGAACAAGAAAAGCAGTTTCATCCTTCTGGTGGATATTTGGACTGTAATACGAATAAACAGCTGAAGTAAAAAAAATGTGGCAATTTTTAACTTCCAAACAAAAAACAAAAGGTTGCACAAGTCAGGCGACATAATCTTAGTGCACTATATGGCTAAGCTGTGAATAATTACTTAGTCTTAGAGTATAAACACTGTATATTGATTTACCTAAAAATGGTGTTAGAACTACACATAAAACATAACAAAATGTGTGTGTTGATTCAAAGGGAGGACAGTGAAATCTGAAACTATACTCACAGAAGTCTCACCAAACATTCAGTTTGAAATGAATTTGTTAAACTTTTTTTTTTTTTCCTCACGATAATATTTCTTACAGGACAGGATAATTTTGAGAAAGATTTTGTTTTTACACTGTAGTTTTCTCCTCTCTGGCACTGTGATGAGAGGATCTTAGTGTTCCAGGCTTGGGAGAGTATATGAGGTAGGTCTGAAAGCAGAAGGTTCTTGCAAGACACTTGCTTTTCTGGCTTTTGTTTTCATGATGACTCTGAGTTTTCAGAATCTATTGTGAAGGAGGCAGGAAGAGACAGAAGGTGACAGGCAATAGCCTCTTCCACATGAGGTCCCAGAGCTTCACTTACGGCCCCTTCCACCTACTTCTTTTCTCTCCTCACACCCATAAAGCTGCCTGTGTACTTCTTTGAAAAGTTTTTCTTTTCTGGAGCAGAGTTTGGGAATCATTGCCCTAGACCAATCATTCCTTAGATTTTCTGAGGTAGCCAAGGAAAGGGGAATGTGGAGTGGAAGTTGAAGAACTTCATATATGAATTACCATGTTTCTTTTCTGGATGAAAAGAGGTTAAGAAAAATTGTAGAGTAACTTGTTATAGTAAGTTTCTTAGCTTGGAAGAACAGAAGAAGGCTGATACTGATGATCAAAACTAGAGAGCTGAGCCGGGCGTGGTGGCTCACACCTGTAATCCCAACACTCGGGAGGCAGAGACAGGAGGATTGCTGAGTTCGAGGCTTGCCTGGGCTACATAGTGAGCTCAGGGCCAGCCTGAACTACAAGGCAAGACCCTGTCTCAAAAAAAACCCAAAAAAACCCCTAGAGAGCTGAGTAGTTGAATTAAGTGTTAAAAGGCAGAAGAGAATAATTAATTTCATTTCTGGAGCAGTGAATTTCAGGTTGTAGTATAGCATCCTAAACAAGGTTATAAGCACATGGATAAATGGGAATGTCACACATAAAAAGGTCAGGTTTGGGCTGGAGGGTTAGTTCAGTGGTTCCGATGCCTGCCTCGCAAGCGCAAGGTCCTGAGTTCGATCCCCGGAAACCACATATAATGTTGGGTGTGGAGACTCACGCCCACCAACAATCAACACCACATACCACAATGCCGGGCATGGTGGCTCATGCCTGTCATCCCAGCACTCGGGAGGCAGAGACAGGAGGATTGCTGAGTTCGCGGCAGCTTGCCTGGGCTCTATAGTGAGCTCCACAGTGTAGCCTGAATTACAAAGTGAGACCCTGTCTCAAAAAAAAAAAAAGGTCAGTTTTGCAGATACAGAGATTCCAGAAACTATGAAGAAACGATTGCACAGATCATAGAGAGGAGGGCTGAGGATACAGCCTTTGTGACACTCTGCTACGAAGGTTAAAAACTGTTTAGTGTACCTGCCACATCCAGTGCACCAGCCATATTTTACATATTTCACATAATGTTTAAATTATTATTAGATTAATGCCAATTTGATTTAATTCTTAAAATCAAGACATTTAAATGAACTCTGAATTGTGCTTTCTCTGGAAAACAGACTTTCAAGTGTTGACCCTACACTTTTCTTTAGAGGGACTGAGTAGGCATTACAATCTTCACATGGGATTGTCTGGGTCATAGGACAGTGTCTTCTAATAAACTTCATCCACTTGACAGCAAACATCAAGTTAGATTCTCTTCTTGACCAGATTCTAGATAAGTTCCTTTGAGGTTTTTCCCAGCTAGGCCTCACCTTGAGACTATAAAGACTTGAACAAAATACTAACATAGTTTCTAACAGCTAAATGACTCATTCCTATGATGACCACAGTTTCCTTAAAAGTACTTTCCTCAGAAAACTCAAGACTAACAAAAATATATATATATAATATTACTAGTTCGGCTTTATTTCTAGTTCGACTTTGCTTGGAGTCTCTTTTGAGAGACTCCAAGCAAAGTCGTGCCAGAGGGTAGGCTCACTGTCTTCTGACCTCTGAGAGAGGGAAGGAGTCTTTACCTCCTTAAGTACCAGTGAACAACTCAAAAGATTCCACCCAGGTCCCCCTTCCCATTTAACACTCACTTCCTTTTTTTTTTTGCTTTTTGGAGACAGGGTCTCGCTTTGTAGTTCAGACTGGCCCTGAGCTCACTATGGTGCCCAGGCAAGCCGCTGCGAACTCAGCAATCCTCCTGTCTCTGCCTCCCGAGTGCTGGGGTTACAGGTGTGAGCCACCACGTCCAGCATTGTGGTATGCGGTGTTGATTGTTGGTGGGCGTGTCTCCACGCCCAGCATTATGTGGTTACTGGGGATCGAACTCAGGTCTTTGCGCTTGCGAGGCAGGCACCGGAACCACTGAGCTAACCCTCTGGCCCACTCACTTCCTTTTTAAAATTTTTCATTTCCCAGACCCCACTAGCCCCCAGGTCATTTCTCATTGCATCCCCTCGTTCTTCTTTAAAATACCCAATTAATTCTGTACAAAGAATTCAGGACTCTTCCCTAATGCAATAGCATATTATGATTAAAATAAGAATTTCCAGCCAGATGTGATGGCACTTACCTGTAATTCCAGCACTCTGGGATGATATAGTAGGAAGATTACAAATTCAAACCCTGCCTGGGCAACATAGGAAGACTCTGCCCCAAATTAAAAAAGAAGACTAAATATGTAGTTCAGTGCCAAGGCCCTGGGCTCAATCCCCAGTACCACACCTCTCCCTCAAAAGTTGAGTTTACCTCTTTTAAATAGTTTTAGCTTTATTCTTGACAGAAGGATCAATGATCAACACAAATCAATTAAGATGTCCGATTTGATTGTTTCCTTCCTTCAGAGAAGCTGAGAGAGAGGGAGAGAGAGAGAGAGAGAGAGAGAGAGAGAGAGAGAGAGAGAGAGAGAGAGAGAAGACATCAATGCTACAAGGTAATGAACATTGGTAGAATCTGAGTACGGTAGATTTTAGGATGTAAACGAAAATTTTGTGTTGGGGAGGGAGTTGTTTCCTTCTGAAATTATAGCTAAGAATGACAGGTATGATAAGGGACTTAGCTGAAGAGTAACAGAACTGAAGAGATGAAGAAGAAAAACAATCTACCCTGTACTCATCAGATTGGACTAAAAGGAACAGAAAAAAAAGTGCTACTTTCTCTCATGAACATGTTACATCCATAAAGTGTCTCAACCTCTTTTGAATGACTCCTGATTTCTTATGGAAAGAATTTGTTCTCTAATAGCATACGCTATCAGAAACTGTTAGGGCTGGGGATGTAGCTAGTAGGCAGGCACAATCCCTGCCTGCCAAGAGCAAGGTCCCGTGTTCAATCCCCCATACAAAAAAAAAACCCAAACTGCTGTGTCAAATTATATCAGTAAAAGTAAAATATCCCACCTTTCACTGGATTTCCAAGGCAGCTAGCTGGATAGCTTCAATAGAGGGTTTCTGAAAATATTTTGTTGCTATCAACTACTTTGTAATATTCAAGAAAATCTGATGCTTTTATTTCTAGTTCGGCTTTGCTTGGAGTCTCTCAAAACACTGCTTCATTTAGATTTTACCTCAACTCCATATTTCCCTCTAAATCCTGTTGTAACTTCCACTTTGCCTCTGAGATCCTCCCTGGTTCCTCTAGCGTGTTTCTATATTGCAATGGATCAATCAACTAGAATCTGTATTGCTATGGATTCATTTCTGGAGGAATCAGGATGCTTGGGTAAGGACAAGGGCCACTGGAAGTTTTCATAGTGTAATTATTCGTTTTTTCAAACAAAACCGGCGCGGGGCAGGACGTGTTAAAGGAAAGGTTTCTGTCATCGCAGTTCGTCAATGCACTTCAGAGCCATTTCCAGGCAAAGCTTTAAGGTATCTGTCTCGGAAAGCAGAATTCGAAGTTTTCCATAGAACCCAGACTTTAAGCCTTTCGAGACCGTCTTTACGCTACGGGTCAGTCAGCTCCGGAGGAAAAGGATCGGTTCCAGTTTACTGTCCGGCCTTGGGTTACCCGATTCCCTGAAGACTCGCGAGGCTGTGAGGGTGCAGGTTGGCCGCCGCCACCCCGCTGTGCGTCGGGAGGAGAGCGACCAAGACTGGGGTGAAGGGCGCAGGGGTTCTCCACCCTGCCGTGGTTCCACAGTCTTCATTCCTTAGGCGAAACTTCCTCTTTCTTTCTTACTCCGGTCTCTGAGGCCCATTCTCTCTCAGGAAGGGCAGCCGGCTGGGAAGAGCGCCGCGCCCCACCTTTCATTCAAATCCCTTTTCCTTCCCCGCCCCCCTCGCTGAAAGGAAAGCCGACCTTTTCCTAACAGGGCTCTGGCACTGGAGTTAAACAAACTGTAACTTTAGACTTTTTCTCGCCGGCATACAGGAAAGTCGGTGCGTCTACGGAATGTCCCAGCGGGTTCGGGCCGGCAGCCCGCAAGAACCTCCGCGCAGGAACTTCAGGCAGATAGCAATCTCGACCGCGGGCGAGAGGCGGCGGAGAGGGCGGCGTGGCCCCGGCGGCGCGGCGCGGCCGCTGATTGGCCGGCTGGCGGCTCACGCTCCCTGCGCCTGCGCAATCCCACTCCCGCGCCGCCCAGCCTGCCGCCCAGTCGCCGGTCCGCGGCCTCTGGAGGCGTCGGGCGTCAGCCGGCAGGTAAGCCGGCGAGCACGGCCCAGCGGGCGGACGGGCGGGCCCGGCCTGCGTTCTAACCGGGGGAAGCAGAGGGCCGCTCCTACGACTCCTAGAAGCTTCCCGGTCCCCGCAGCCTGCCCGGGCCCGCTGGGGAGAAATTGAGGCGCCCCGACGCTCTGCCTGTGCCTCCGCCATGATGGAGCGGAAGTGAGGCGCGGGGCGAGGGCTGCCGGCGTCTGGAGTCTCGCTCTCCGCCGGCCCTGCTTGGCGGCCGCGGGCCCGGCCTGCCCACGCGACCTCGGAAGCCCAGCCCCAGCCGCACCTGCCCCGAGACAGAGCAGCGGGGAGCGGCCCCCGGCCTCGGACCCGGCGGCCGGGAAGATGGCGGACCCGGCCGAGTGCAACATCAAAGTGATGTGTCGCTTCAGACCCCTCAACGAGTCGGAGGTGAACCGCGGCGACAAGTACGTCGCCAAGTTCCAGGGAGACGACACGGTCGTGATCGCGGTGAGTGGCCCTTGCCCCCACCTCCTGTCCGGCTCGTTTGGCCCCCGTCGAGCGGGGTGTTGAGGAACGTGGCGGCATGTGGGGCCGAAGGGGAGCAGCGGGCTCCCCAGCCCTCCTGGCCGGAGGGAACCCCGGGCGTGGGACTGGAATCCCGCGGGCGTTCTCGGATCTCCCCAGCCTGCTTCGAGCGCCGGGCACTGCCTCGCAGGGCTCAGAGCTGGGACACTCCCCCGCCTGGGGCGCTGGAAGCCCTGTCGGGGAGCCGGCTGAGGTCTGGGTGCCTGTGTTTCTGTGTGTGCTATTACTGTTGCTGATGCTGCAGGCGTTGAGGACTCGTCCCAGATACGCCATTCACTAAAAGTATAAGATGAATTCAAAATTCATCTAGAACTCTGGTTTCTCTTCAGATCGTATAAATCTTTCGCCCTTTTACTAAAATTCATCTAGAACATCCGACTATGGGACCATCTCTACTGTTTCATAAGTAGTTCTATAGAAACACATACGAAGAATTCTGTTTTATATCAGACAAGAATAAAACAAACTCATGAAAAAGGTAAAAGTTAACCATAATTAAGATTTACCTTGAAAAAAACTGTTGGTAATCCCAGGAGAGAGTGATGTTGATCTTTTGTAGTGTAATACATAGCCAGAATTGGCTGATCATTTGAGAGACCAGAAAGAGGATTTTTTTTTTTGAGATGATCTCTGGTATTAAAAGTCCTTTGAAAATCGTTCTCAGTTTGACAAGACTAAAGTTAGATACTGCATATAGTGCTGTGACTAAGAGTCACTTTTATTAGTTATGTGATGGAACTTTCAACATTATCAGGAAACACTTTTAGTGTGTTTGTGTTGTGAAACGTTATATTTAGTTTATTGTTGAGGCTGCTTAATTTGGAAATGAGGCAGAGAAGTCACAGGGATGGGATATTGATGATGGCAAGCATTGACATACAAGACAGTACTCAAAATCGTTAGGGTGGTAGGTGACAGTTTTCAAGTTCTGTCGAGAAAATGAACGTGTTAGCTTCACATCCTCGATAGGCTTTGCAAAAAATCGTTAGTTGAGTAATAAATGCCAGCTACTGGGTGAAGTCTGTCAGGCTTGTTCTTTGTTAAGCAGTTCTTAAGAGAAACTCTTGCTATAAATGACATCATGGCTAGGTGAAGTTAGGCATAGTGATTGCTTTTCCTTTAGGGGTGAGTATGTTGTACTTGAAATCAGTGGAACCTTGCAAAAACTAGTTGTCAAACTTGAGGCTGTTTGTTTCATAAGAGTTTTTGTTATTCAGTTTTAGCAATAGCTTACTCAAAAAGGTGTTCTTCATTTATACAGTAGTAAGATTCTTACTTCTCCAAGTTTTTTTGAGGCAGGGTCTCGCTTTTGTAGTTCAGGCTGGCTCTGAGCTCACTATGTAGCCCAGGCAAGCCTCAAACTCAGAAATCCGCCTGTCTCTGCCTCCTGAGTGCTGGGATGACAGGCATGAACCACCACGCCCGGCACTGTGGTATGTGGTATTGATTGCTGGTGGGTGTGAGTCACCACACCCATTATTGTATGTGGTTACTGGGGATCGAACTCAGGACCTTGTGCTTGCAAGGCAGGCGTGGGAACCACTGAGTTATCCCTCCGGCCCCATTTCTCCAAGTTTTATGTGTATTTAAACATATTAGTAAGATTCTTTTAGTTGAAATGCTGCGAGTAAGACGTAAAATATGAAAGACCTAAATGGGCGAATTACCACAGGAAACATTGTTCTTTTTCAGAAAGTTGATTTATAAATTCTGTTTACAAAATTTCTTTAGTAATCAAAATAAATTTAGTTTATAATATTTAAAATAATGGCTATGTGAATGAGTAATGAATAGTTGGTCTTCAGGTAAACTTATTTCTGTCTTTACAAAAAATAAGGAAAAATACATTATAACTGAGTGACACAGACTTTAAATATGTGTTTAGTTCTTGAACATATTTAATTTTCAGGAACTAATACAGTATACTCTGATGTACAGGGGCCTGGTTTTTTTGTTGAGGGTTTTTTTTTCAATGAACTGTATTTTGAAAGATTGGGAATTTTGGAAAATTTTCTTTTGCTCTGTTTCATTCATGTTACTGGGGCCAACCTGATACAGAATAAATGATTTAAGAGACAATCAGCAATGCAGGATCTCAAACTAAGTTATTTTAATCATGATTTAAGAATGTGTTATACATGGTCTTCTAGTTAAGAAGACCAGGGCCGGAGGGTTAGCTCGGTTCTGGTGCCTGCCTCGCAAGCGCAAGGTCCTGAGTTCGATCCCTGGTAACCACATACAATGCTGGGCGTGGAGACTCAAGTCCACCAGCAATCAATACCAGCATACCACAGTGCTGGGCGTGGTGGCTCACACCTGTAATCCCAGCACTCGGGAGGCAGAGACAGGAGGATTGCTGAGTTTGAGGCTTGCCTGGGCTACTTAGTGAGCTCAGAGCCAGCCTGAACTAAAAAGCGAGACCCTGTCTCAAAAAAAAGAAAAAAAAAAAAGACCAGTAAACTGAATACATTTCACAACACAAATTGACATACTAAAGTTGTTTCCTGATAATAATGTAGAAAGTTCCATCACATAACTAATAAAGATAACTCTTAGTCACAACACTGCATGCAGTATTATTAGAACATAAGATGTAATGTTACTGGATTATCATAAAAGTATAATATGTTCGTTTTTCTGATTAAGTATCTTTGCTAATTCTAGTTCCTTACATGGTGTACTGAAGAGCTAGCTACCAGATTGAAATTAGATGAGAATAAAATTAATTATCTTGTCTAAGTGATTTGGTGTTTGAACATTTCTTCATTACCTTGAGTGAAAAGTAAAAAGTATAGGGAGCCATCATTACATACTTTTATAATTGTGGAAAGTTAGTGCAGAACCAGTTGTCTAAGGGCAATCTAATGTGTTACAGTTCTGCGGGATCTGGAAAGATCACTATTCAGAATTTCAGACAAAAGCATATCCCTGCCAGAAAGTGCCCTTCATTACCAAATTTGGTGTTGTCTGACCAAAACAAGATCGCATTCACTTCAGAAATCCAAGATCTGATTGCAGTTCAGATAAACTCGATTCCCATTTGATTTGTCCCCTTGGAGCTCAAGTCAGATGTGAGTGCATTATGTGACTTACAGTTAATAAAACTTGGTACCTTTGAAGATACTACATAGAATTGTAGGCTGCATAATGTATATTTCAAGAACCAGGTTTTTAGAATACAGATTCAGAGAAGTAGTTTTCATTTGTTTTAATTGTTTTGAAAGACTGAGTTACACCTTAATTATAGACCATAGACCATTAGAAATTTTGTTTCACAGAATTTTGGTTTTCATTCCAAGGAGCCAGAAGCAGTTAGGAACTAGATCTTTAATCAAAACATTTGCTTCGTAAAATTATAATTTAGTTTTTTTTTTTAACAAATTGCTTGTTCTGTGCCCTTTTTCTTTTTTGTGCTAAAGATGGAACTTGAGATCTTGCACTTGTGAGGCAGGCACTTGAACCACTGAGCTAAGTCCCTGGCTACACCTTAGTTTTGCAATGAAGATGACTACTTGTTAAGTATTTAGTATATATATTTAATAATTATGTAACTCTATAACTTAGTTTTGCAATTAAGATGACTACTTGTTAAGTATTTAGTATAAATTTAATAATTATGTAACTCCAAAATCTTACTCATTCCAAAATTGTTTTTATTTTTGGTTGCCTTGTAATCATTGCCATTCACATGTTAATAAGATTGTGGTAGTAGTTTTGCCTGTTTGCTGTGAGATGATGCCAGAGTAAGCAGTTGGATTAAGTTCTTTTGAGGAAGACTTTACTATTGCTCATTTCTACTGTAAATGGTTTAGGAGTATGGTTTTTTATTGATTTAAGAATAGAGATATGGCTGGGGATTTAGCTCAAGGGTGCTGCACTTACCTTGCAAGCACAAGAACCCAAGTTCAATCCCCAGTACTACATAAAACAAAACAAAAAAGAATCAAGATGTGACATAAAGCCTAATAGTAATGTTCTTTAAATGTTTTAGTAAGATTTTATTATTTAACTTTTTTTGGAGTGACATTTGTCAGTAGTTTTACCTGTTTTAATAAGTGTATATTTAAGTTAGTTGCAACTTCTTTACCAAATCAAGGCTGATTCCATTTTAATTTAGTTAACGTTACTTAGTCACCTTCTTATTTCAGTATTAAGGCTCTATCCAGCATTATCCTTTTTATTCTTTGGACTTTATAGCCTGTATTGATTAAATATCATTTCCAAAATTGTTGCTTATCCACAATGTCTTACAGGTACTAAATAAGTGTCTTCTGGTTAAATGAAGAAAGATTACTTTTTAAAAATTAAACTGTGGTTTATCTGTGGATGGTGATTGTTACTTTGATTGTATGCATTTGTTTTTGGAATATTATTTATTATAATATTATATATTATATTATATATTATAATATTATATTATAATATTATATTATATATTATAATATTATATATTATAATATATTATATATTATAATATTATAATATTAATATTTTGGAATATTATTTATGAATCTTATATAAGCTGTAAAATAAGATGGCCTAACCGCACCTGTAAATTTAGTTTTGGGGGGGCAGGGTCTCACTTTGTAGTTCAGGCTGGCCCTGAGCTCACTATGTAGCCCAGGCTAGCTTCAAACTCTCAGCAGTCCTTCTGCCCCTGCCTCCCAAGCGCTGGGATTTACAGGCATGAAGCCACCACACCTAACATTGTGATGTGTGATACTGGGGATCAAATTTGGGACCTTGCACTTGGGAGACAGACACCGGAATCACTGAGCTAAATCCTTGGCTCTGTGAATTTAAATGTTAACACATGAGTAACGGCTTAGCAAAAAGACACTTTCATGTCTGTTATAGTTAATTGGATATTGATGAAATCTTAAATTCATGCCAAAATGAGGTCATTTTAGTACAGTATAGCTATCTATTAGGAATGCTTCCAGTTGCAGAGGAAACCAAACAAGTAATAGTAGTTCAAATAAATAAGGGGTTATTTTTCTCACATAGCAAAAAGCATTACAGTTACTACTTCTAGGACTCTTCTATTGAGAGCTCATTAGCTAGGACTTTATATTATCATACTCATTCTGATGCAGGTGATTAATGTTCTGGGAATACGAAGCTGGGAATGGCTTCGTATGTCCCTTCAGGGAATCTAGGCTTCATTTTAACTGTTATTCCAAGTTTTGGGGAGGTTAGAAGAGTTTCCTAAGAAGTTGTACTTTGTTTATATTTTTTCAGTTAAGATCTAGGAAATGTAACTATAAGGGTTTTTTGGGGGGAATGTCATGTTTTTTGTTTTTTTTTTTAATGTTTTAGAGGCCAGCTTCTTTTCCTTTGGAAGAAACTGGAAAGCAGCCAGATAAACAAATGCCTAGAACTACTTCTTTCTCTTTATCTCTAGATGCTGACTCTCCTTCCCAGATTATGAGGTTTTTCTCTCAGCATTTAAGTTGTTTATGGTTTTAAAAGAAAATCTCAGACTCACAATCAAATTTTCTGCTGTATTCATTACTTTTTCTTTTTTGGGGACTTATTACAACCTGACCTTTGCCTTTGGATACTTTTTGTCTAGACCTTACAGTTCTGTACTTTCCTTGCCTTATTACATGGATTCTATGTTCTGATTATTTTTCATTCTCTGCCTCTGGCTCCTATCAGTAGTTCTCCAGACTGGTTTATGGAGTTGTTAGATGTCTTTAGGAGTGTTCACAAAGCTTGCACTATTTGCAGCATGAGATATTATTTTCCTTTTTTTTTTTTCTTCCCTGAGACACGGTCTCACTTTGTAGTTCAGGCTGGCCCTGAGCTCATTATGAACCCCAGGCTAGACTTGAACTCAACAGCAATCCTTCTGCCTCTGCCTCCTGAGTGCTGGGCACACTAACAGGTGTGAAGCAGCATGCCTGGTAATGTGGTACGTGGTTACCTGGGGTTGACCTCAGGACATTGCCAGGCAGATGCTGGAACCACTGGGCTAAATCCCTGGCCCTTATTTTCCCTTTTAACATTTGCATTTTATCCTTATATATTAAACTTAACATCTTTAGTTTTCCTGCTGTGGTATCTTTAAGCATACTGTCCTTAAAGTGTGAACTACTTTGCCAATCTAACCTTCACTCCTTCATGCCTAGTAGGAGGGTGATGTTGAACTAGGTACTGCTTTATTCTTTGGCTTATGTTTTTTTTTTTTAATGGAGGGTCTCATTTTGAGGTGCAAGCTGGCTTTGTACTCAGATAGTCTTCCAGTTTCAGCCCTCCGAATACTAGGATTGCAGGCCCTCATTAACAGCCCAGCTTTTAAACATTTCTTGAACATCCTTTTCCAAGAGTGTTTGCCTGACAGTTTGTGTTCTCTAGATTCAGGTTCTTTTATATCTTCTCACAGCATTGCTACAGCGTGAGTCAGAATTCTAGTCACTTTCGCTAATGTCTGCCCTACTGTTACTTAAGTTCTACTAAAGCAGAGACATGAGAATCTGTCTTGGTCATCATTCTAGTGTGTTAGACAGCTGTTGTAGTAAACTGAAAAGCTGGATGTAATACTGGAGACAGACCTGAACTTTAATTTAGCATTAATGGATTTTGTATCTCAGAGTGTTTCTTTAGCTACATAACGATATTAATATTGAAAATAGAGTCTCAATCGGGCATGGTAGCTCATGCCTATAACCCCAGCACTCAGGAGGCAGAGGCAGGAGGATTGCTGAGTTCATGTTGCCTGGGCTGCATAATGAGCTCAGGGCCAGCCTGAACTACAAAGCAAGACCCTGTCCGAAAAAAAAAAATTAAACCATCATTAAAAAAAAAATAGAGTCTCAGAGTAGGTAGTCTTTTTTAAAAAATTCACTCAGCAATGTCTTAGTGATTAGACATAGTAGTTACTGTGGTAGACCATGGAAATAACACAAAGACTAAAGCAAAAATTCTTATTTTTGTGGAGTCTGTTCTAATGGATTTGTAATGCAAAAGATAAAATGATACATACTTGGTGTGTGTGTGTAATGTACATATGTGTATATATATGAATGTACATATATGTGTTTATTTGAGATAGCATATTTTAAGGAGCTTAGAAATACTTTTTCACTTTTAGTTTGTCTAACTGAATCACTTTGTTGTTGTTCTTTAGTCCAAGCCTTATGCATTTGATCGGGTATTCCAGTCAAGCACATCTCAAGAACAAGTATACAATGACTGTGCAAAGAAGATTGTTAAAGGTAAATATATTTAACTGCTGAGCTTATTTTGCCTAGTGTCCCAGCAATCAGTAAAATTTAGTTTGTAATATTTTCCTGTTAACATTTGAATGCCTCATCCAAGTTAATTGCAGAACAAAGTTCAAGTAATAAATGCAGTTCTTAACACTATATTGCTCAAATATATGCTTAATTATATACAGTACCCAATGAAGTATTGATAGAAATTATGTTACAGTTTTGTTTTTGAAAGGTGTGTTTCTGTTTTACATTCCCAGGAAAGTTTACAAGAAACTGTACAAATAGAACATTATGAGAATGAAAACAAAATGGCCAAACCAGTTTATAAAAAGTAGTTCAAAATGGCAGTCTGTAACTCTTCACCCTATTGTTCTTTCATCCACAAAGACTTATCTTGGAATCAGAAAAGAAACCTTTGAGGAATTTAATAGGGGTTGCCAAGGGTGAGAAAAGTTATGTGTTCCACTTAATACTATTAACTAACACAAGGCTGTTTTTCAGTTTTGTATTTTCTGAAACCATAGAAATCAAGTCCTGAGAGAGTGCCAAGTGATTGTCTGGAATTATTTCCTAGTTATGATACAAATTCCTTTTTATCAAACTTATAGTTAAGTGGCTAGTTATGTGATTTATTTTTATTTTTATTTATTTATTTTTTTTGAGACAGGGTCTTGCTTTGTAGTTCAGGCTGACTCTGAGCTCCCTGTGTAGCCCAGGCAAGCCTTGAACTCAGCAATCCTGTCTCTGCCTCCCAAGTGCTGGGATTACAGGCATGAGCTACCACGCCCGGCACTTCTATTTTTTGACTGAGTGTTTTAAAAGTGTTTCTTAGAGTGATGCAAAAATCTTGTGGTTTTGAGATTCCATAGTAAAACAAATGGGCTAGGATTCATTAAGAGCACAGATACTTCATTCTGGTAACAGAAGAAATAGAGTTTATGGATAGAAGCAAGCATGATAGAGGGAAAATATGAACATTTTAAAATGTTAGTTCCATATTGTCCTTCATAAAAGAATCAAAATCACCACCGAGAGTGAAGTAGGGGACAAGTTTCTAGGAAAAGGCATGGAATGAATGGAATGAGGCAGTGGTAGTATTGTCAAGCCACATTTAAGTGCCGGCTTTTAGTTGGCTGCCTGCAGAGTCAAATTGATTTATTTTGAATTTGGCCAGACAAGAAAATTGAGGATATTGTCAAGGGAATAGTTATAATGACAAACTCTGGAACATAAAGTGGGAAGTTTCAGAACAGAGGACATTACAGAGGCTGAAGGACAGTGAAACAGGTAGAGAAATTATTGGGTTATTCTTTTCAGCAAGGGTAAAGGTTCCTCAGAATTGGAATGAGTGATGAAAGGTGAATATTTAACTTTGAGATTTTGGGGCAAGACAATAGTGAAAATGTCAGGATCTCATGGAGTTGAAATAGAAAAAAATCACAGTCAATAATCTGAGAGGCTAGGCTGTTTTTCTGAGGATATCTACTACACGGACATTGGAACCACCAAGAATTACTATAGAAATTATATTGTTGAGAGACATTGAACTTTGTTATGTTCTCATAAAATGAGAGGGAATTATCTTAAGATTCTATACTGACTGCAGAAAAGAATAAGCAGTGTCATATTCTAAGCATCAAATAATTTTCAAGTAGATCTTTACAGAGAATTGTTGTTTTCTCTGGTTATGACATACTTTTTTTTTTTTTTTTTTTGAGACAGGGTCTCGCTTTGTAGTTCAGGCTGGCCCTGAGTTCACTATGTAGCCCAGGCAAACCTGGAACTCAGCAATCTTCTGCCTCTGCCTCCCGAGTGCTGGGATTACAGGCGTGAGCCACCACACCCGGCACTGTGGTATGTGGTATTGATTGCTGGTGGGCATGAGTCTCCACGCCCAGTATTATATGTGGTTACCGGGGATTGAACTCAGGACCTTGGGCTTGCGAGGCAGGCGCCGGAACCACTGAGCTAACCCTCCGACCCTATGACATACTTTTATTATCAGTACAGCTAAAATTACATTAGCTTTTTAAGTAAGTGATGGGTTCATGAACATACAATCTAAACCTCTTTCCATACTTTCATATTGGAGCGCAAGCCTTATAGAGTCTATCCTCATTTTAGTTTTTCATAACATTTTAGTTTTATGGTTACTTTACTGAGGATCTATTACCTTTTTAATGAACATATTTGATAAGTCTTTTTTTGTTGTTTTTTTTTTTGGGACAGGGTCTCGCTTTGTAGTTCAGGCTGGCCCTGAGCATACTATGTAGCTCAGACAAGCCTCAAACTCCACAGCAATCCTCCTGCCTCTGCCTCCCAAGTGCTGGGATGACAGGTGTAAATCACCATGCCCAGCACTGTGGTGTGTGGTACTGACTGCTCATGGGCATGAGTCATCACACTTGGTATTGTTGTATGTGGTTACTGGGGATCGTACCAGGACCTTGCGCTTGCTAGGTGGGCGCTGGAACCACTGAACCAAATCTCCACTTCTTCAGTCTTTTTTTTTTTAATAGCAAAACATTTATTGGTACATTTTAGACATACATAATGATGACACTCATTGTAGGGCATTTATAGCTGTACATAGCATCATTCCCTACTTCCTCACCCTATAGTCTTCTAAAAACTGAATAAAGTGTTGGCAGTTAATTAAAGCACACTGGGACTTTAGTCAGCTTCAAGGCTTCTTACAGTTGTCTCGTTCTTAGTTTATTAACACACCCATAAAAATATGATGAAAAATTTGAATCTTTTTATGAAGTCACAGTGCATGATTCTGGTATTTCCCAAAAGTACCAGATGAGACCAGAGATGTTGCTCAGTGGATCTGCACCTGCTTAGCAATTGTGAGATCCTGAGTTTGATCTTCAGTACTGTAAACAGAACAAAAGTACCAGGTGGATGACCCTACTAAAAGAAGTTAGTTCAGACATTTTTT
>PVIC010038521.1:0-17539 GCA_004025085.1 Thryonomys swinderianus
TCCAAACGAACAACCTGGATAACACTCAGGTGTATTATGTTTTCAAGGTCAAGGACGTGGATTTCAGTAATCCAGATGCAAAGACCCAGCATGTAGATAGTCGCCAGCAGTGGTGGTGAGGGCAAAGACGATAGGCTCCCTGTGTCCTGTCTCACTGTAGCCTGCTGGGTTGTCACCTAGTGGCCATCAGAGACAGCAACGAGGTCTGATTCAGACACACATTAGCTCCCCAGGCTAGTTGCACATCTTCTGTGTGAGGCTGGATTTCCTGAAGCAGGGATGGAAAGCCACCGGGTTTGTATGAATGAACCAATGTCTGGTGAATCCCTGGATAGGCGAGTTACATTTGTGCAGCAGTAGCAACCATTTATTAAAGACTCACTTTTGCCAGGCAGTGGTCTGTCGCTTCCCCCTCGACCAGCAAGGAAGACGCGACCGCGAACTCTTCTTTCTGCTGTTTTATTCAGGATCCTTTGCTTGAGCAAAAACAAAAAAGCTCTCCTTCACAGGCCTCTCCCAGTATATATATATACATAGTCATCAGCCAATGCCTGAAGGACATGTGGCATTCTGGGATAGGCGGCTATACAGCGGAAGCGAACTGGCTGATCAGGCAATGCCTAAATATAGACTTGTTTTTCAGCGGATATAGACTTGTTTTTCAGTGGTTCAGACCACTTGACCTACTTCCTCAGCGCCATCTTTTGGGCGCGGTTGCCCTTTGGCTCTCCACAGTGGTCTACCCCTTCTCAGACATAAACTCATTTATCAAGGCACAAAACTTTAGAAGGTAGGAACAGTTATTCTCATTTTATGGATGAAATTAAGCCATTTGCCTGCAGTCACATAGGTAGCAAGAGGTAGAGTCACATTTTGAATTTTAACATGGTTGAGAAGTCCATGGTCTTCCGTGTGCTGCTGTTTTCCTCTTTCCTGCCCCTCTAATCATACCTTTCAATAGTTTTGGATATACTCTTCAGTTTAACTTTGACTCTTTCGTGTCTGTCTCATCAGTTTGGTCTACAGTTCTTTCCACTTTTGTTTTTTTAAATACTACCTTTTATGCTGCTCAATAGGCTTTACAGCATTCTGCCTACATGGTAGCTGCCACTGCTTTTCAGTGTATTTTCTATAGCAGTTACACTTGCTACTTCTATCTATTGACATTGGATTTGGGGGAGGATCCGCAGCTCTGCTACTCAAAGTGTGCTTCCCGGTCCAGCAGCCTGAACATTACCTGGAGCTTGTCAGAAATGTGAAGATCACAAACCCATGCTAGATTTGAATCAGAAACTTCATTTTAAAAACTCCTCAGGGGATTCTTGTGTGCGTGATACTAATCTATAGCTTTTACAGAATCCTTGCAGCCACCCAATGTTGGAATAGTTCCTAGTGTCTCGCAGAGTGGCTAGCCTCCTGACCTGAGCAGGTAAGCCCTCGGGATCACTCGATGAGACCTCCTGTGCCTCCCCAGAAACTAAGCCCCTAGCACTTAATCAGGGTATATGTTTTCATGGATGCTACTATGGGAACAGATGGTGAAAGGCATTTCAACATGAAGAGGGCCTTAACTTATATGAATGATTTCATTAGTTCTGAGGCTTGGAATCACCTGGAGGAGATTCTGATATCATCAGCATATAGTTCTGGCTCACAGCTTTCTGCATGTGGCCTCAAATATTTCAGTAAATGAATGAATGGCTAAATAACTAATAAGCAGCCTCAGAATGGATAGAAGAAGGAGTTAGCAACTAGGATATCTCCCTGAAGTTCTTATTTTTGACCTTCTGGACACACAAGATTACGTTCATACATATTCAATCAGTACAATATAATTTGCTTCAGTGAACTTGACATATGACAAACAGATAAATCAGGGAGTGATTATTCACTGTTTAGCAGGGTAATTTGATTTATGAAAATGACTCATTAGAGCAGTGTGGATCCCAAACCAACAGCAATATCACCTGGTAACCTATTAGAAATGCAAATTTTGACCTGAAGGGTCCTAATGAGAAACCCTGGAGTGGGGCCCAGGAAACTGCGTTTTTTTTGTTTTGTTTTGTTTTGTTTTGTTTTAGTTTTAGTTTTTTGAGACTGGGTCTCACTTTGTAGTTTGGGCTGGCCCTGAGCTAACTATGTAGCCTAGGCTAGCCTTGAACTCACAGCAATCCCCTGCCTCTGCCTCTTGAATGCTGGGATTGCAAGCCTGAACCACCACGGTCAGCACTGTGGCATGTGGTACCAGGGATTGAACTCTGGACCTTGGGTTTGAGAGGCAGACTCCAGAACCACTGAGTTCAATCCCTGACCTAAAACTGTGTTTTAATAAGACTTCTTGGTGATTTTCATGCAACTAGCCTGAGAACTGCACCTGAGTTCTTTAAATGAAAAGCTTATTATCTGATAATGAAAAGCTATTTCAAGAACATATTAAGATGACCTTATCTGCATTTTATAATGGCACCTCCAGAGAGCTACCAGAGAATATATCTTCAGTATTTCATATATTAATATATAGGTTTTATTTATACTCAATATGGATAAATATATAGTATAGGATAAAAAATTCATAGTGCATTGCTTATGGTGAGGGTTAAATATTCTTTTATTTTTTCAGTAATATACACAATATCAGAATGTTAGATATGTTCCTCGTTACGAATGATGGTCATAAAGTTTGAAAAAAGGACTGGGGATATAGTTGAATGATAGAGCACTTGCCTATCATTCATGAAATCCTGAGTCCAATATCCAGTATTGGAGAGAGAACAAAAGAAAAAGAAAAAAAAAATTGTGAAATTTTCATTTCTCACTCATGTGAACAGGGAACACCACACAGAAGGCTTCTAATCATAAGGGGAAAATCAGTCATCCTTGTTACAGAAGAACATTCTTTACATTCCAAAATGGCTTTAAAAAATTTTTCTGCGGTCCAGTCCCAGGTTGGTTATTGTCTGTCTTTATTCCCTAGAGTTTTGGTGAGAGGAAACGTAAATCCTTGGCATAAAATTAAGACATCTGTGCCAGACTATGAATATATGTGTAATTCTTTACTTAACAACTGTTAAAAGGAATTCATTTGGCATTTACCTACAGGGAAATAAAGGACTACCTTCCAAATGGGAACAGACATATGCCAGCTAGTCGGAGCTCGTTATAACAAACGATTCGGCCACCATCACTTCTTGTGTTTGGCAGGGTCACAGGCAGCCAGGAGAATGGGGAGGTTTTGGTTATGTTCTGAATGTAGGTTGTTGGCAGCGGAGAAGCCGGAGGCAGACGAATTCAAGTGGGGCCTTTTGTGTCTTTGGTTAATGGAGGATATTTGGCTGGTTGACCCTGATTTGGAAATGGGATCACAAGTTTGGGGAAGTGATAGTCACTGACCAAAGTGACTAGGCCACTTGTTACAGAGATTGTCGTTTAGCGTCCTGGACTGGTTACGGCCCTCTTGTCTAACGTAGTCTCACTATCTATCAAAGCAAAAGTTTAATTTGCGAGGCAAATTTGTTCAATTGTTTAACACTTACGGTTTCTTACCAACTTGGCCAGTGAATCAGAAAATGAAAACTAGGGCTGAATCTAGTCAGTCTACAGGTTGGTTTTTTTCCCCTTGTCTGATTAGAGTTGGCGGGCACATCTTATACCAATATGCTTCTGATGGACTGGAAATGACTGCTGGTGCTGAAACTCCTTGGCTGGTTAACAAATGGTTCTAGATACTTGAAGGCTGGGGCAATCTGACGTTAGCCATGACAGCTGGGTAGCCACAGTCGCCCACTCATATAGAATTAATAGGACGTATCTATGTAGTTCACGGTTATTTCTATGTATAGTTGTTACCATTTGGGGGAGTCTTTGGGGGAATAGTCCCTCCACCCAAAGGGCAAATTCACCCAATCTTGTGGAATAATTCACAATATTTACACCGTACAGAATATCACAAGGAGCACGCAGATGGTGAAAGAAATACCTCAAATATATGGAGTCAGAACTACTCTGGAAATTTCTTTTACTTTTCAGGTATAAGAAGTATAGCAGAATATCTCCTTTGATTAAGCTTTGTCAAAAAGAAAATCTCTTTGTAGGAATGTACTTTGTATGCAGTTTATGGAGAAATAAAGCCTGGTATTAATTTTGGGGGGCCTGGGAGGCATACCTTAGTGGGAGAGCTCTTGCTTACCCAACATACACCAGGCCAGGCATCAGATCTTGAGGACCTCCTCTGAAAATTACCAAACTCTCTCTCTTTTAGACAGGGTCTTGCTTTGTAGTCCAGGCAAGTCGAACTCAGCAATCCTCCTGCCTCTGCATCCCGAGTGCCTGGTATTGTGGTATGTAGTACTGATTGCTGGTGGGTATGAGTTAACATGCCAGTATTGTTGTATGTGGTTACTGGGTATCGATCGAGGGACCTTGTGCTTGCTAGCCAGGCACCATAACCAGATCTCCAGCCCCAGAACTCTCGTTTTTGTAGAGCATAAACTTACAGCAGTTACCATATGTTATGAATAAGTATTAACTTTTATACTAATTTATAATTATAATTTTAATTTCTCTTAATAAGGAACCCATAGTTTTATATGCACCAGCACCAATAATTCTTTGCTTTTCAGTAAAATGATTTTTTCATGAAGTTTAAATCTCTGTTGAGAGGTTTATCTTTTACTCAAATATATATCTTTGAAATTGTCCATAGTGAACCCTTTCATTTATTTAGAACCATTCTGCAAGTTAAAATTTCTATCTGGGCAGATTTCGTTAAGTGTTATTTTGTGTAAGAATCAAGGTATAGGGCTGGGGATTTGGCTCAGTGATGCTGCCTCCTTCCTCACAAGCACAAGATCCTGAGTTTGATCCTCAGTATCACAAAACAAACAAGAATCGAGATATATCATGTACAGGTGCAAATTATCAATGATGAATGTGAACATAATGTGTACTTAAAAAGTGTTATTTTGTGGCTTAGTGTACAAGAGCAATCATTATTTTTATTGTCATTTACACATGTTAGTGTCATAGTCTGTCTGTACTAGTATTCCTAATATTGAGACTCAATCATTTATGAAGAGCAGAGACTTATTTCTTACAGTAGTGCAGGCTGAGAAGTCCAGGGTCAAGGTTGGGTGTCTAGTGAGGGACACATTCTCTGCTTCCAAGATGGTGCCCTGCAGCTGCATGCTCTAGAGGGTGGAACCCTGTGTCCTCATGGAGTGGAAGAGAGCTACAGATCCAATACTGAACATTTCATGAAGCCTCTCAGTTGTTATGGCCTTAATCTCATTCAGGAAAGAAAGGCTTAAGGGGCTAAATATATTTTACAGATCTCATTTCTTTTTTTTTTTTTTTTAAGACGGTCTTAAAAATAGTGGCTCTGAGTCACTATGTAGCCCAGGCAAGCCTCGAACTCAGCAATCCTCTTGTCTATGTCTCCTGAGTGCTGGGATGACAGGCATGAGCCACCACGCCCGGCTCCATTTCTTAATACTAACACATTGGCACGTATGTTTTGACATTAGAATTTTGGAGGGTATATATTTGAATTATATTGAATTTTATATATCAGCAGTTGCTAATATATAAAATTAACTCGTAAAGCAATGCTCTCAGTTTGTTGAAACCTTATTAAGAACAGCTTCATATTCATAAAAGTAAGAACAGGAAAGGTCGATATCAAGAACAGATCCATGAAAAGAGATGTCAAAATACCTACTCCCAATGCTGAAGAAAAACTATAGCCCTCAATTCCTCTTTTAGGATTGTTTTATGGTTTCAGAGTTGAGCTAAGCATAAAGTCATCTTTTATGTCCAATTTAAACCTCTCTTTACATTCTTTCTAAATATGAGATCATAGTTTTATGGGTGCAGCAAGCTTAAGGGCTGGAGAATGAAAGCATTGCAATGATTTAGTACTTTTATTTAGTCAAAGTTTCAACATGTAGTTTATAATTTGAAATTTCAACTGGAATAATATTGTATAAGATTTTTGTAAATCCTATGTGCAAACATTACTTTGTTGTGTTGCTGTTAGTATGTTGGGGAAACTTGTCCTTGATAAAGACAAATACAAAAACATTGATTTGTTTTAAAATAAACAGCCTCTTCCCCTCCCTCCCCTAGTACCAGGGATCGAACTCAAGACCTTAAGCTTGTCAGGCAGGCATGGAGGAACTGAGCTACATCCCTGACCATAGGCTCTTTTTTTTTTTGAGACAGGGTCTCGCTTTGTAGTTCTGGCTGGCCCCGAGCTGACTATGGAGCCCAGGCAAGCCTCAAACTCAGAAGTGCTCCTCCTCTGCCTCCCAAGTGCTGGGATAACGGGTGGGAGCCACCATGGCCAGCCATAGGCTCTTTGTAGAAGAAAATCTTGATCCTGAACAAGGTAATAAGAGTTTTTTGGTTTTGTACTGGGGACTGAAGTCAGGACCTTGTAGTCGCCAGACAACCACAGCACCACTGGGCAAAATCCCTGGCCCTTGGGTGCTTTGATTTCTTTTATTACTACATGTTTGCAGTGCATAATGATTACTTTCACTGTGGCAAGTTGGTTCATGTACATAACACTTCTTAATTATTTTTCATCCCCTTTTGTCTCTCTTCTCCAAGGGTTTAAAATTGAAGATTGCTAGGCCTTTCTTTATCTGTAGTACAATTTTCTATGGTTTTATGTTGGTCTACTTAGAATATATTATTTTTAAAATTTTTTATTTTTGGGGGGTTCTTGAGACAGGGTCTTCCAATGTAGTTTAAACTGGCCTTGGCCTGACTATGAGATTCAAAGGGGCTTTGAACTCAGTGAACCTCCTACCTCAGTCTCCCAAGTGTTGGGATTACGGGCATCCCACTACCATGCCCAGCCACCTAGAACATATTAAGTGAGAAATTCCAGAAACATGTAACTCGTAACCATTAAATATTGTGATGTTCTGAGTAGGCTTAGAAAGCTCACACTGTCCTGTTGCTTCCTTTCTAAAATTATCCCTTTGTTGAGTGTATCCACAGTATAAAATCTACCCACCCTTTAGTCACTTAGCAGTCTCTCAGTTATTATGTCATTTGTCTCTGTAGTTAGTACTTGTATTCAAGTAACCCTCTTTTACTTAATAATGGCTCCAAAGGACAAGAGGAGTGATGCTAGCAGATTGGATATGCCAAAGAGAATCTGTAAGGTGTTACATTTAAGTAAAAGGAAAAAGTCCTCAACTTAATAGACACAGAAAAAAGTATGCTAAGGTTGCTAAGAACAAATGTTTTATCTGTGGAACTGTGAGAAATAAAAAGACTAGTGTTAGTTTCATTATCATATCTCAGATTGCAAAATTTACAGCCATGCTGTGGAGTACTTAGTTAAGATGGAAAAAACATTGCATTTATGAATGTATATATAGGAACTAAAATATAGTATATGTAGGGTTTGGTGCTACTTGTGGTTGCAAGCATCCACTAGGAGCTTTGGGACATATCCCTTGTAGGTGATGGGTGGCGGGAACTGTGTAATAGTGTGAAAAGGAAAAAGGAAGGAGAGCAGACAGGATTGCATGTGTCTTCCTAGTAATTTGCCTTTGCTCAGTCTCTGGAGCTAACTCCATCAAGCAGAAACATGAACAATGTTGATTACAGCTATGCAAATGCACAGTGATAGGCATAAATGTTAAGTTAATGCCAGTAATACAAGAATGACTTACAGTGAAGGAAAGATTTTCTTCAAGGACAAAGCAAATTGCTTAAAAGGAAATTCAAAAATTGGCTTTTGATAGCTGATAGGAAATTATCTAGTAATCAAAGTGAAATCAATTAAAATATTCACTTATGAGTATATTTAGAGGCAATACTAAAATATTTTCAACATGTGTTATTAAATTAAGGCCCAAATGTGTTTACAGCTTTGGTTTTTCAAAATTCTTTTACTATGGTATTAGATATTTCACTAAAATAATCTCTTAAAAGAAACATTGTGTAGGTTAAAAACATCACTATGAATCAGAAATTGTGATGACATTGATCAAATATATGATTTATATTTGGAGGATATTTGGTGGTCTGTTTTTAGTAATGTGAAGTTCTAGGATAAAACACATTTTCGAAAACAATATATTTTTAAATTTCATATACTTGTCTGGGATTTAGAAAATTAATGTAATTAGTTAAAATGGCTATTTCTTGGTTAAGCTGGTTCAAGTCAGTCCTCTGCATGACCCTGAAGCTGCTTTGAAAAAGACTACTCTCGCAGAAAGTCAAAAGGGAATATTTATCATTGATAATTTATATTACCATCAGGTTATAAAACTGATCTATTAACTTTACACAAATGCTGAGTCAAACATAATTGGAGTACTGAAAAGAAACAGCCCAACATTATTAAAACCTAGGAAGACTTAAAATAGACTCTACATAAACAAAATAACTTCAGGGTTTCCTCCACTTCAACTGAGCCGTTTGTCACTAATTTGTGTCTGCAGCAAGGGAAGCAGTACATCCTGGGCATGGCAACACTGGGTCATCGCAATTATATGTTGATTCAGAGTACAATTTTCCTTTGCACTTCTGTTGTATGCCCCCCCATAATATAGCGCCTGGGAACTTCATACAAACAAAAAACAAAACAAAGAAGCCCCCAAAGGTGTGTGGGGAACAACTGAGGAGAAATGCAGAGTAAATGATTTTCAAAAATTTCATTTCAAGGTTTGTAAGCAGGACAAGAAGAATACGTGTGATATAATCTAACATGAAGGAAAATATAATGCCAAAGACTAGTTCTGAAGACAAGGACTAAAAAGAGGCCAGATTTCTTCTCTGACAATGGAAGCATACTGAATGACAGCGGTTACTAGAAGAAAGTCTTAAAATGAGTTTTTAAAACAGTGAAAGTTTGACGTTTGTACAATACACAGTTTTTCATTTGATCTTCACAAGCACCCTGTGATGCAGGTCAATTAGGCTGCTACCCTCTGGCCCCACAGAGCCTTGAAGAAAATGCTGAGACGGATCCATCAGTGTTGTCCTCGCAGACAGGGCACAAGCCCTGCTGCCGCTCTGTAGTCCTTGGGCTCTGCGATCCCATGGCCCAGGTCCTTCTCTGTTTGCAGATTCCAGCCCGCAGACCGCAGGGAGAACTCTGGCAGTGGTCAAGGGCACCGGCTGGCTTTGTGGCGTCAGAGTTATCTGGGTTTGGATCCTCAGGCCTTCTACCTTGCAGGAGTTTAGACAATCTCTTTGATCCTCAGTGTCCTCATCAGCAGAGCAGGCTTGCTTGGCTTTATTCTACTGCCTTCAACTCTTGGGTTATAAAAAGCGCTAATGAGATAGCTACAAATATTAGCGGGTCTGGGGCGCAACAAGAATCATCGGCGCAGGTTGGCAAATCTCCATCTGCAAAATGGGTGCATCGTGGATCGCGGTCTTTTAACAGCAAACACCACTTTGCAAACAAAACTACAACCACTTCCACCCTTCTTTTCTGACTGCTTTGTTTAAAACTGTGGGAAAGTACGGAACAGATCAGACCCTGAGGAAACATTACCAGGGCAACTCAAAGCAGGAGGACTGGGAAAGGGAAAGAGGGGAAGGCAAGAAAATCTGTACTCTGAACAGCTGGGAGCCCAGTTGCACTAGCTCAGCCAGAACGCCTCTTCTGGGAACCCACGGTAGACTCTGCGGAAGCGCCAAAACCAGGAAAGGAATCCGGGAGGAAGGGGTGAGACTCGGACTGAGGGCGGGGCTGCGATGTGGGCGGGGCCGGAGGCGGGGCTACGCGGCGTTTCTCGGCTGCTCGCGCCACGTCTCCCTCCCGCAGATGGTGGGAACTGGCGTGGAGGGAGAGACCAAGCGGGGCGGGAACTTTCTCCTCTCGCGAGAACTGGCGATGATCTCGACGGCGGCGGCGTGTCAGTGAGAGTAGCGTGGGGGCGGGGAGGAGAGGCGGCGACGACGGCGGCGGCGGCCGTGGCGGTGGCATCCGAGCTACGCCACACGGGGCCGGGGCGCGGGGAGAAGGGGAGCAACGCGGGGTCGTGGCGGCGACGGTGAGGGGAGCGAGGAGAAGAGGGAGCCATGGCGGGGCAGCAGTTCCAGTACGATGACAGCGGGAACACCTTCTTCTACTTCCTCACCTCCTTCGTGGGGCTCATCGTGATCCCGGCCACATACTACCTCTGGCCGCGAGACCAGAATGCCGGTGAGTCCGGCCGGCGGCCGTCCGCGGACCGCGCAGGCCTCGCGCGGCACGTCCCGGCCCCGGCGCTCGCGCCCACTCGCCTCCCGAGCCCGGCCCGGCCCGGCCCGGCCCGGCCCGGCCCGCCACGTCCCGGCGACACTGCCCGGGGCCGGGCCTCGGTCTTTCGCGCGAGGCCAGCGGCCGGGGCTGTCTCCTCACCGCCCCCATTGTCCTCTTCGGGAGTTTCGCCCGCACTCTCGGCCCTTTGTTCTCACGCTCGGTGCAGCCTCCCGCTGCCCCTTTGTCTTCTCTGTCTTTCTGGGTGTCTGTGGAGGGAGCGAGATGGGGCGGATGGGAGGTGGGGTTGGGAGGTGAGAGGAGTTGGACGCCGGGGAAGCCGAGCGTTCTGGCTCCGCTCTGAGCCCTCTTCCACCTGCCCCAGCCCGGACTCTTCTCCCCTCACACCGGTTTCCCCGTTGCAGCTGTTGTTCCAGATGTTCGGGGGCACTCTCGGAGCCGTGGCGCGTTCAGGACTCCCAAGTGAGCTTCCCGGCGGCCCACTCCCGTCACTTCCTCTCATTGCTTTTTTCATTTGTTCACTTACATTGTGGGGGTGGGAAGCAGTGCCGTTATTCCTCTTAGCAAAAATAGGCTTTTCTCTGTTTCCTTTGGAGTTTCCTGTTTATGACGGGAAAAAATAGTACAAGTAGAAAGGATTAATTCTTCGTTTAATTAATTTTGAGGTGGTTATAAGGTGGCGTGGTCCATTTGCTTTTAGTTTTAAGTCTTTTCATGTTGAATATTATCGTATTAAGATACAGATTAACAGATTTTTTTTTTTCCGTGAAGTTTTTTGTTTGGGTAATGTTGGATTTCATTTGTTTAGCTCCAAGACAAGGCATGGGACTTTCTTAAATTTGGTAGAACTGCAAGAGCCTTGTAGGTTAATTATGGTAGTGTTAATAGTAACTAGTCGTTTTTGAGTATTAACAGCATTTAGGGAAAGCTTTCTGTTAAACAAGAGTTATATTAAGTTTATCTCAAATTGAGTGTGGTGGAGATTTTGGTTGTCCAGCTTATGTACTGTAGCTCCGGAAATTTTTAACAGTGACAGCCTTTGTTTAGAACTTGTTAGAGGCATTTCGATGTTCTGTGAAATTCTTAAGCCACATAATGGAACTAAAATAAAGTGAGTATAAGATAAAGAGCAACCAAAGAGTCTGTCTTTTTGTACATTTGACAGTAATATGAAATAACTATCAAAAACAAAAAATCTGCCTAGTCTTATTAGTATTCAATAACGAGTTTACAAAATCTGTTTTTTTTTTTTTTTTAAACAGGACCTCAGTATGTAGTTCAGGTTACCTTGAACTCCTTATGCAGCCCGGGCTGGCCTTGACCTTCCTGGGATTCTCTTGGCTCAGCCGGTCAAGTGCTGGGATTATAGGTATGCACCACCATGCCCAGCTAACATTTGGATTTTTGAACTTCTGTTTTTTTCCTAAGTACTTTTAAATGCATAGGTTCTAGCACAGTGATTGTGTGTAAGTGATGAAGTCTTAATGACTGCTTGGCAAACCTAGGCTATTGTCCTGGTGTATCATGTTCAAAGTGTCCATTTTTTCAGTAGTTTATTTTTACTTGTGACACATTTCAGTGTGCAGTTGATTAAAAGACAAAGATATTAGAATAGGTTGGTTTGGCTAGAGTGTGTGTGTGTGGTTTCAGTTTGTTTTAGAGACAGGATCTCCATAGGTCAGTCAGTAAATTACTCAAGTTGGCCTCAAACTTGAAATCATCTTGCCTCAGCTTCCCAAAGTGCAGGGATTATAAGTATGTGCCACCATTAACAGCTTAGAATGTATTTTGAGAAGCTGCCCTGATTTCAGAAATTAGTCATCACTTTAATTGGATTTTTTGAAATTTAAGTCATTTTTCACGGTGGGTTTTGTTTTAAAATTTGGTTGATAACATATCACATTCAAATTGTGCTTAAACCCTTTTAGGTACAGGTGGTCTTTGGAAAAATGATTGTAGCTTAGGTGGGAGAATTAATATTGATTACTTAAAAGTCACAGCAGCAAAGGAAACCACCAGCAGAGTGAAAAGACAACCAACAAATTGGGAAAGAATCTTTACCAGCTGTTTCTCAGACAAAGGGCTACTATCTAGAATATATGAAGAACTTAAAAAAAAAATCAGCCCTTCCCAATTTAAAGACCCAATTCAAAGATGGGCATCTGAAATGAACAGATGCTTTTCAGAGGGAGAAGTAAAAACTGCCAAGAAGCATATGAAGAAATCCTCAACATTGCTGGTCATTCAAGAGATGCAGATGAAAACAACACTAAGATTTCATTTTACTCCACAAAGAATAGGTGCTATCTCAAAATTAGCCAGTGGCAAGGCTGCGGAGAAAAAGGAACCTTTTTCCACTGTTGGTGGGAATGTAGGCTGGTACAATCACTATGGAAGTTAGTGTGGAGATTCCTAAAAAATCTAGGATTAGAGGTCCCATTTGATCCTGGTATTCCCCTACTAGGGTTATACGCAAAAGAATTAAAAAGATTCATACCACAGCAACATATGTGGACCCATGTTCATAGCAGTCAGTCTGTGATAGCTAAATCTTGGAAACAACCCAGATGCCCATCAAATGGAGACTGGATAAAGAAGATGTGGTTTTTCTATAAAATGGAGTATTACTCTGCCTTTAAAAATGATGTTTGAGTCATTTATACTCAAATGGATGTACTTTCAGGACATATTCATAAGTGAATTAAATAGGTCACAGATGTGTAAATATTGGATCTTTTCTCTGGTATGAAAAACTGAAGATATAAATGAGTTCTAAAATGTATGATGGATATTTTGAGTTAGAAAATATTAAAAGGGAAATGGGATGGAGGGGTGAGTAACAAGGGGTAAGAAAAGTGATGTAATAAAGGGAAACAAAGCTTATATGTATAGGGGCGAGAGGTTGTGGGGTGGGTAGAGGAATGGAAAAAAATAAGAAATCGTGTCATACAGTGGTACAAATTCTCAATGTTGAGTGTGATGGTGTGTATATGCAATGTACCAATAAAGATTTTTTAAAAAGTCATAGATTTAAAATGTTGATTTAATGCAGTGAGAGCCAGGTGTGGTGACAACAAGTGTGAAATCCCAGAAATCCTAGCACTCTGGAGGCTGAGCTAGGTGGGAGATCCTGGGGAAGAAGGATTGTTGTGAGTTCAGAGTCAGTCAGGGCTGCTTGGTGAGTCCAAGGCCAACCTGAACTGCATACCGTGACTCTCTCCATTAAGAAAAAAAAAAAAAAAAGGCAGTGAGATAGGTTCTGTTATTATCCCCATCTTAACAGATGAACAAATTGGAGTTTGGAAGGTATAAATAAGTCTTTTATGGTGGATCCTGGGTTAGAACTTTGATCAGTTAGTTTAGCCTCGAAGCCTTTTATTTCCATATTTGTAGAAAATCAGGTGAGTTATGGGTGTAGATTTGCCTCTCATCTTTACACCTGGCTCTTTCAGACTTAGAAAATACACAGGTTTAATGTATTTTTTTGGTCTTGCCCAAAATGTCATTATAGCAGTTAAGGAGGATACTTACGTGCAATTCTAATTATTAAATATCAGATGCCATTTGAAGGTTTTTCATGGCTTTGCTATAGCTTGTTTCTTTAGGATGTAGTATTAAAGGGATGTTTCATCATGTCAACTCCCCCCCCCCCGCCCAGTTGCAATAGTATCAAAGAGAAATCTTAAAGTACAGGTTCATTGAAAGCTCTGAAAAACAAAGTTCAGATGTTTGTAGCAAAATAAATTGTTAACTTGTAGAGTCAGACTACTTAGTAATCTTTATTCATTTTACTTAGAAAACAATCACATTCCTTTTTTGGAATATTTATTTGGTTACTGGTGCTGTTTTAGACCTTCCAGGGCCTTTTAGGGTAGATACTTTCTGAAGTTTTTGAAGCTAGCTTAGTTTTCCTGTGAAACTGTGAAGAAGCCAAATACAAATGTAGGCATGAGTTTGAATTTCAGACCAAATTTATGGTCTTTGTTGGAAAATGTCTCATGTGCACTTGAGAAAAATGTGGATATTCTTATTGGGAAAGTGTCTATTTATGTCTTTGTGAACCAGCTGATTTATCATGAGAAGTCCTCTTCACTTTGTTTCGTTGGTCTGTCTTATTGAAAAGGAAGTACTGATGTTTCCATCCATTATTTTGGAACTATCTTATTTTTCTTTTCAGTTTTATGAGTTATCATATTTTGATGTCTGTCAATGTGTACATAAATGTTACCCTTGTTATATCTTGTATCAAACTTCACTACTAATCCATAATAGCCTTTCTCTCATAACATTTTTTCATTTAAAGTCTATTTTGTCTGTTGTAGTCACCTTTGCTCTCTTTTGGTTACTGTTTGCATTGAAGTATCTTTTTTTCATCTTTTCATTTTTAATGTGTGTTTTGGATTTAAAATGAGTCTTATAGATAGCATATCTATATGGATCGTGCATTATTCATTTTGCCTTTTGAGTGGATGTAAAGTTAAGAGTGTTGGGCCAGAGATTAAGCTCAGTGGTTCCGGTGCCTGCCTCGCAAGGGAAAGGTCCTTTGATTGCAATGCTTAATGCATTTACTTTTATAGTATTAACTGCTAAGGAAGAACTGTACAGTTTTTACCATTTGTTTTCTACTTGTTTTATAGCTCTTTCTCCTTTTTATTTTTTATATATTACTCTCATCTTGTGTTCAATTTTTTTCCCCTGTAGTGAAATGTTAAAATTTCTTCTCATATTCTTTTGTATATATTCTGATTACTTTCTTGGTAGTTACTTGAGGGGATTGCATTAAACATGCTAAAGTTACCTACAACACTCTTTTTTTTTTTTTTTTTTTTTTGAGAGAGGGTCTGGCTTTGTAGTTCAGGCTGGCCCTGAGTTCACTGTGTAGCCCAGGCAAGCCTCGAGCTCAGCAATCCTCCTGTCTCTGCCTCCTGAGTGCTGGGAATACAGACGTGAGCCACCACACCTGGCACTGTGGTTTGTGGGATTGATTGCTGGTGGGCGTGAGTCACTGTGCTCAACATTGTATGTGGTTACTGGGGATCGAGCTCAGGACCTTTCCCTTGCGAGGCAGGCACCGGAACCACTGAGCTTAATCTCTGGCCCAACACTCTTAACTTTACATCCACTCAATTCAATGAGCAAAAACTACACTCCTTTATAATTGGCTCTGCCTCTTGAAGTTGCTGATATCAAAAGTTACATCTTTAACCTTTGTGTGCCCCAGAACAACAGAAAATATTAAATTTTTTTTTTTTTTTTTTTGAGACAGGGTCTCACTTTGTAGTTCAGGCTGGCTCTGAGCTCACTATGTAGCCCAGGCAAGCCTTGAACTCAGCAATCCTCCTGTCTCTGCCTCCCGAGTGCTGGGATTACAGGCGTGAGCCACCATGCCCGGCCAGAAAATATTAATTTTTAAAAATGTGTTAGTCTTATATTTTATAGGAAACAAGATGTAGAGTTACAAATAAAGTGGCATTAATTGTTTTTAAACTAATAGTTTTTTAGTGTTAGTCTCATAAAACATAGAAAAAGGTGGAGTTACAGACCATTGCTACAAATACGAGTTTTTACACAAGAATCACCCATGTATTTACTTTTATTGAGATCTTTATTTACTCATATGATTTTGACTTATTATTTGGTAACTTTTCTTTCATCTGTAGGACTCTTATATTTCTTACAAGGCAAGTTTAGTAGTAGTGAGTTTCCACAGCTTTTGTGCTTATCTAAGAATGTGTTAATTTCTTACTTGCTTTTATATTAATTTCTTGTGAGATATATGATTCCTGGCTGATCTTTTTTTTTGTTGTTGTTGTTAAATCTTTGAACATGTTAGCTCATTGTTTTCAAAGTTTATAATGAGAAACACATTACTTTTGTTGCTTTCCAGATGCCCTCTTTTTTCTTTTTTTTTTTTTTTTCTTTGAGACAGGGTCTTGCTTTGTAGTTCAGGCTTGCCCTGAGCTCACTATGTATCCCAACTAAGTCTCAAACTCTCTCGAACTCAGCAATCCTCCTGCCTCTGCCTCCTAAGTGCTGGGATTACAGGTGTGAGCCATCACCTCCAGCACTGTGGTATGTGGTACTGATTGCTGGTGGGTGTGAGTCACCATGCCCAGTATTGTTGTATGTAGTTACAGGGATCAAACCAGGGACTTTGCTTGCACTTGTTAGGCAGGCACTGGAACCACTGAGCTAAATTTCTGGCCTGAAGTTGCAAACTTAGTAGATTTCATACTTTGAAAATAATTACATGAAACAAATTCTACCAACCCAGTTGTTGAAGTAGAAGGCGGTTCCTAATTGCCTCAGATTCTGCCATCTTTTCAGAATCCTCTCTGTGGGAGTGATTTAGACTTCAGTGATACTGAATCTTTTAGAGCTTTTAGTGATAGTAAACAGCCTGCAGCATATTCCCAATCATTGATTTAGAGAGTCCCTTTTGTGGGCAAAGGCCCACCTTACCCTCTAATCTGAGACAGGTGACTGGTCTGTTTTATGTCTTCATAACTCTTGCTGCTTACTGAGTGTTATTACCCTTAAAGGTGGGGAGTTCTCAGAGTGTACACATGTCAGCATTTTGAGCATGGATTATCTCTATGAGAATCTGAGCCAGAGAGGATGTATCCAGTTGCCTAAAAACACATAGTATTAGGTGGAATATTGAATATTAGACCCAATGCGCTTATTGTCAAAACGTCTTTTGTTTGCTACTATTCTTACTGCCTTCTGTAATTAAATATACACTATACATAAAGGTAAATATTAAAATGGCAAGTGGAAAGTACTATGGGAGGAGCATGAAGAATGAATGAATCACTGTTTTGTGATTTAAGAAGTGTTTCATCCAAAAGAGGTGATTTGGGGACAAGTCTGGAAAGGTAAATGGCAGAAAGGCATTCTACTAACCAGAGGGAAGTGTGTGCATAATGTTGGAGTGTTGAGTGAATGGTAGAGGTCTGAAATGTGATTTGACTTCAGGTAAGTCACTTCAAGATGTCTATACTTTATTCTGTAAGTCATTTGGTAGGCAGTGGAGGTTTTTATTCAGGATCATGACATACTTTGCCATTTCAGAACACTTTGTGGAGAGTGGTTTGGTGGGGGGTGTGTGGAGGTGTTGGATTCTGAGTGGAGATAAACAAGATGAAGAGGGGAGCATATTACACTCAGAGGTCAGAATTAGAGCAATTAGGAATTAGAGAATTAGTGGGGTACAAGTAACTATTTACATCATTCATGTTAGGTCCTTTGAATATATTCTTAGGAGTGGAATTACTGGGTCATATACTTATGTATATTGTTGAG
>PVIC010038522.1:0-17596 GCA_004025085.1 Thryonomys swinderianus
GAGGCCCGTCTGAACTGCCCGGCGAGACCCCGTTTTATTAAAGAAACGAGTATGCCAGTGAGGACCAGACTCCCACCAAAGCAGGAGGCTGGAGGGCGAGGGCTGGACTCGGGTGGGAAGCCAGCTGCACGGAGCTGGTGAGTTGGCACAGTCTGAAGTCACTTCTGCTTTTAGACTCAGGGTTCTGGGCTGATGACGGCTCTTGCCACTAGGTCCAGAGGGCAGGGGACAAGCTGCAGGGCCGGTTCTCCGCCCACAGAAGGCAGTGCAGTCTGAAACGAGTGTCAGGTGCTTCTGGGCCCCTGCGACGCCAGGAAGTAGCCGCCGGCTTGCCTGTGCTCAGGCCTGTCTGCGCCGGAGACGGAAGCCACCCGTACAGGTGGGACGTGGGCCATAGCGTGTGGGGCGCGCTGGCCAGCGGCCGAGGGCAGAGCCACAGCCAATTGCCAGTCATGACTGTCACGCAGCCGCACTTCCGGTTATGTCTGGGTGGGCGCCGGCTCCCTGCGCTTCCAAGCCTCTGCTTCCTGGTCCCCACGCGCGACCGCTCCAGCTCCACCCACCCGGATGCGTCTACTCGGAGTCAGCGAGCATGGACGGGAGCCCTGAAACCAAGCTTCTTTCTCCTTAGAACAGTCCAGAGATGAAGAGGGGACACACGCGGTTCATAACCGCATGAATAAACGGGACGACCCCACGTCTGTCATTCATAAATACAAAATTTTATTTGCACTTCATTAGTGTAGAAAGACCACGATGCTTCTCACACCAGGACACTCCGGACACGCCAAGCTATTCACCATGGACTATTTGCCTTGACTAAACAACACAGTGCAGTTTAACAAAAGGTATACCAAAGAGTCCACAAGTTCATCATCAGACCAAAAAGTAAAATAAAAAAGAAACAGTCTGGCGTCTAGTCCTGGGCTCCGCCATGGGGTGGGTCCGGCCGGGCGCGCGTAGGCGGCTGCTACAGGCCCAGCTCGAAGCCCCTCCACGCGGTTGCGCCGGCCGCGTCCTTGCTGAGCCTCCGCGGCTCCACCTCCCGGGCCCGTGGCCCGCTGCCCGGCGAGCTGCGGCGGGATCTTCCGAGCAGAGGGCACCCGGCACGGCTCTGTCCTCGGCGCCTCGCGTTTTACAGGCTCCCCCAGCGCGGCGGGCGAAGCACCTGCTCTCTCCCGCCCTCGCGGCGGGCGGCGAGGACACCCCTCCTCAGGCCGAGCGACGCGAGCCCGGGGTGGGGGCCCACCGCCAGGCGCACCCAGGATTGCGTGTCTGCGTATTTACAAGTTAGTGTACAGCTCGGACTCGGGTTACAAAGTGCAAAGGAAACGGTGGCATGATTGTAGTGCAGGGAGTCGCCGCGCTCGGAGGATCAGCAGCAGCGCACGTGCGGCCGCGGCGGGGGCAGCTCCGGCGGGACCTCGGGCTCCGGCTGCAGCGAGAGGATGCTGTTGGACAGCTCGCTCCGCAGCATGTCCAGCGGCATCTGTGGGCGGAGCAGAGGGGTGAGGCTGGCGGACGAGGGTCTGGGGAGGCGTGGCCTCCCAGAGCCCCACCCAGCACGGCACGGCCAGATACGTAAGACAGGACGTGCGGCCGAGGCTCTCCAACCACCAACAGCCAGACATAAACAGGAAGCCAAAACAGAACCGGGAGGCAGGAACAGGGACCTCAAGCCATAGCATGGGTGCCACCGGGCCAATCCTGTCAGCCCTGACTCTCACAGGACATAGTATAGTGAGATTTTGTACATCAGTAAATGAAAAGGTCTCAGTATTCTACGTTAGATGCTTGCTGAAAAACAGAGCCAGGTGTGGTGGCTCACGCCTGTACCCCAGTATTTGGGAGGCTGAGGCAGGAGGGTGGCTGCAAGCCTGAGGCCAGGCTGCGCTACGTAGTGTATTTAAGGCGGCATGAACTACTGACAGACCTCGTCTAAAAAATATGATTAAAAGGGAGAGAAAAGGAGCTGCTCCCGGCCGCCCTGAGCGCCACAGCAGGAACCTTCTCGCTGCGTGGATCTGTGGTCAGGGAGCAGCTCCGCGCGAAGCTATGTGGGACTCACACTGTGCCCCCCCCAGCGTGCAGGCCTGTCCCACCCCGGGACTTCCTTCCTGAAGGGGGGGCGCGGTGGCTGTCCACACAGCGCCGGCCTCAGGCCACGGGGGAGCCGAGTGCGTGCGGGGGTGCATGGTGGGCCGGCACAGGCACCACCTCACCCTCTCAGGCCCAGGACGGATCCCAGCAGGCACCGAGGGGAACCTGAGCAGCCTCGAGTCTTACTGAGAAACGGGGCATCAGCCTGCGGTGCCTCCAGCCGCACATACAGGATCCCCTGCTCCGCTCCGCCAGGGCCTCTGGGGCGCAGCGGGGAAGCGGTGGCCTGGAAGGGTCCATCTTCCTCCTCCCTCAGCTCCCAGCTAGGAACTTTGTCCCCTCTGCCACTGCAATCTCTGCAAATCCTTTACCTTCTTCAGGATGTCGTCGACCAGCTTCAGGAAAATCTCGTCCACATTGAAGTTGTCCTTGGCGCTGGCTTCACAGAATCGCATCCCAGTTATCTGCTGTGCGAACTGTGAACACAGACAGACAGACAGACAGACAGACACACACACACACACACACACTTACATTGCTGCATGGTAAAGACACAGGACCTGTGCCTGCCCAAGGCCTGGGGCGGCTCTTGTCACAGCCTCTGGGCTTCAGCTTCGGGGAGACTAAGGTCTGTGAAGTCTCCTTCACACTCAAACACCAGGCTTACAAGGGCAACCAAGTCCCACAGCGTAACAGTGAGAAGAAAGAGGACGCCCCAGTTGACACCAGGACCCCAAGTCCGACGTTAGTCCTGCCTGAGTCTCTGAGAGAGAGACCGGGCTGAGGCTGCAGACCTGAGCCTTCCTTTCTCCGAGACCGAGTCCTTCACAAAAGCCAAGGAGGCTGAGTCACCGGAGACAGGCTAAGTCCCGATGCAATCTTACAACGTAAAAAATGTCGGCCCGTATAAATCCCAGATCGGGCCACGGCGCGGTTTACCCTACTGTGCTTTTCTCCCGCCACTTCAAAAACAGCTCAAAGGGGCAGGAAGTTGGAAGCAAAGCAGGCGGGAGGGTGTGCACCGACTGCCCAGGGCCCAGGGCTCTGTGGGCGGCGGACGGGCAGGTGGGCACTCACCTTCTCGCCCTGCTGCCGGCTGATCTCCCGGTCCATCTCGCAGTCCAGCTTGTTCCCCACCAGCAGGAGCTCTGCGTCTTCGGACGCGTACTGTGAGTGGGTGTGCGGAGACGCTCGTGTCACAGGCTGCCCCCCCCGCCCGGTGCCCCCAGGCTCCCACCCGGCCCACATCTGCCAGGACCGGGTCTGTGGAGGAACTCAGACGCCTGAGCGGCAGAGATGGTGCCTGTCAACCGAGACACCCTACAGTTCAGGGAAATGGGCAGAGCGAGGCGCACAGCCCTGCAGCAGAACAAAGCCCTGTGCTTTAGAAGGACACTGGTGACCCGGGCTGGGCTCGGGACAGGATGGCAGCAAGGACAGCAGGACAAAAACTAAACTGCGGGCCGGGGACGGAGCAGTGGTTCTGGTGCCTGCCTCGCAGGTGCGAGGGTCTCAGCTTGAGCCTCAGTACGAAGAAAAAACTAAACCTGGCCAAGGTTTTATGTATAGTTTTATTCTTTTCCCAATTTCCAAGCTTCTGGTACTGGGGCTTGAATCCAGGGTCTTGCACTGTGCTACATCCCAGTCCTTCTTGAATTTGTTTTTCGGTGGTACCAGGGATTAAACTCAGGCCCTTGGGCTTACCAAGTAGGTGCAATACCACTTGAGCTGAATCCCTGGCAAAATTTTTTATTTTTTAGGTATTTATTTATTTGCAGTACTAGGGACTGAACTCAAAATTTTTTATTTTTGAGACGAGGACTTGTTAAGTATTCTAGTTTGGCTTGAGCTTGAAGCATTCCTCCTGCCTCAGCCTCTCAGTGTACTGGGATTATAGGCATGCACACCACACTCAGCTAAGGTCTTTATAAGCAGAAAAAAGAAGTTAAGCTATTTTTGTGATTTTCAAAAATATAGGTACAACAGATTTTCTTCAAAAAGGCTAAAACTCGTGAGTGTAATTCTGTGCACTTCTGAGCAGGCGCTGACTGGGCCGTGCCTGTGCTGAGACAGGGCTCCAGCGCTGACCCCACACAGTCACCCCAGGAGCCCTCTGGGCTCCGGAGCAGTGGTTGCCCTGCCATGCCCCAGTGTGCCCTTGGGGCTCCGACACCAAGCCTGTGTCCCAAGGCCTCCACTGCTGCCGGGCCCGCTGGAGACCGGACAGCGGGCCCCAAGGCGTGACAGTGACAAAGGCCCTGTGGGGTACAGGGAGCCCAAGGGCTGGATAAGCAGGGCCTCAGGGCGCCCGTGGTGGGCACCTGACCTTGTGCCCACCACAGCAGCAGCCAGAACTTGGAACCAGCGCGTCTGGCTGGGAAAGCCGAGTGGGGCACCGACAGGAGGCCCGGCTTCCTCCCGTGCGTGGACACGGGGATGCCCACAGTGCCCGCCCGGCGCGGGGCAAACCTTATCAATCATCTTCATCCACTTGGGCAGGTCGTCGAAGGTCTCCTTCTTGGTGATGTCGTACACCAGCACGATCCCCTTGGCGCTTCTGTAGTAGGCGGAGGTGATGCTGTTGAACCGCTCCTGCCCGGCCGTGTCCCTAGAAACCGCGCTCAAGTCAGCCCTGGGCTGTGGGAGCCCAGCGCACACGAGGGCCTGGGCACCGGTCAGCAGCCACAGTGGCCCCGGGGTGGCCCGAGCCCGCGGGCCGCCGGAGTACGGGCAGGGCGGCGAGCAGTGCTCTAGACACGGGCTCCCAGGGCCGCCGCGCCCACTTCAGGCCGGGCCTCACACCCTCCTCCCCGGCTCTGCCGGCCTAAGAGGACAGCAGCTTTCAGGCCCCAGCGGCCTGGCGCCAGCCGGGGCTGCCTGTTCCACACCCATCTCACCTGCTCAGGGGCCAGACTTCCGCCAGCGTGCACAGCCCAGGTGGCTGCAGAGACCCACAGCCCCCGGCCGGCCCCACTCCCGGCGCAGACTCGAGGCCCGACCTCTGTCCCTCTGGAGAGCCCAGCACAGGGTGGCCTGCGATGCCTGCGCCTTGACGCCCTGGGCTCGGTGCGTGTGCCCACCGAGCGGACGGGACTGGGGACTCCAGGGACAGGGCTGACCAAACACTCCCTGCTTGCAGGCGGAGACAGCGAAGGGGCAGAGCTGGGAGCCCGATGCCAAGCTACGAGCCGAGAAGGCCGAGGCGGACGGCGCCTCTGAGCCCACCTCTGCCTCAGCCGCAGCTCTCTGTGCTGCCTTGGCCCGGGAGACCCAGGAAAGGAGAAGGAAGGGGCCGCTTCGCGGCCGCCACAAGCAAGGCACTGAGGATGTTCCCACCCTTCACACTTCGAGGGATGTATGGCCAACTGGTCACGCCAAGTGCCAAGATGGCGCTTGCTGTCAGGGCCTCTGAATCTGACTCCATCCCCATGCGTCCAGGAGGCCACGCCCTCCGTGGGCAAGGGAACCACAATGCGCTGTGACACAGCCCAACAGCCGCACAGGCCTCCAGGTCCAGCCCAGCACTCCCCCAACAACAGAGGCTGGGCACAAAGGGAGGCTGCCTGGTCTCCTGGCCGCACAGCCAGACGCTCCCTCAGAAACAACTCAAGACAAAGCCACGGAACTGACTGAAATGCTACAGAAGCCACAACTTCCTGAGCATCGACCCAAAGCTGCAGGTGGAGAATCCTGTGCCCAAGCTCTGGGCTGCTGCCCCGAAGGGGTGGACAGTTACTCGCCGTGGGCTGTGTGGGAGCCACACAGGTGCCTCCTATGGAGCTGCTCCTGGCCCCAAGGGCCCACTGTGCGTGCAAGTCGCAGACGCCCCAGTCCCCTCGCCTGGTCCCACGTCTCTCAGGAAACAGAGCCTCCCCCCGAGGCCGGCGCCCTCCACTTTTCTACCACCTGCTACGGCCCGCTGCCCCTCCCGGCCACGGGCACAGGGCCAAGTGAGGGGCACCAGACATGTGGACATACTTCATAAATCTGGTTCCAACGACCTGAGATTTTCACACAAGCCACAGCCACTGAGCATGGCAGCGTGAATGACACATAAGCTACACACGCCTCCTAATCCTCGCTGCCTCGCTCTCCTTACCACTGGGGGTGCACCTGTCATCCCAGGTCTCTGGAGGCTGAGGCAGGAGGATCCCAAGTGTGAGCCCAGCCTGGGCAACTTAGCGAGCCCATAAAATAAAAGTGAAAAAGTCTGGGATGTCGCTCATTGCGAAGGCCCAGGAGGCAGGTGCACAAGACGGAGAATCCCGGTGCCCCAGGTGGCCCTCCCCCTAGAGCCTGCCGTCGGAGGCAGCAGCTCCTGAGAAGAAGCCCCTGGGCAGCCTCCCCGGGCGAGAGCGAGCGCCGGCGACACACACGCAGGCCCAACTCTTAGGCCTCACAATCAAGCCCACGCTCCAGGCCCTGGCCAGGCAGGGGGAAGGACGGGTTACCTCGGACGCCTCCGGCGGGGCTGCAGCGGCCGGGACAGGGACACGGATGAGGATGGAGACACAGCACGGACACTCAGTGTTAGGTGACGGTGGTGCCACAGATGGAGAGCGGTTAGCGCGATGGAAGCGGACACACAGATGTGGACAGACAGTCAGCGGAGGGCACCTGCGAGAGGTTAGTAAGCTGAGTGCGGCCGCCTCCCCCTGCCCGCTGTGTGCTGAGGCGGGTCCTGCTGGGCTGCCGCTTCCCGGCCTGGCCTCCAGCCCGCCGCACTCCTGCCCCGGCCTTCCGCAGGCCAGAGCACAGGAGCGGGCACCGCACCGGGCTGCCAGGGGCTTCCCGCAGAGCCGCCTGCGAGGGCTGAGCGCCCCACCGCAGCCGCAGCCGTCAGGACGGGACACCGAGGACGTGCGCGTACAAATGACACACAGCAGGCGAAGGCTCGTGGGTGAGCAGCGCACGGGTGGCGTCTGCAGGGCCGCGGCTACTCGCACAGACGCAGCTGGGCCCAGCACGCACACCTGTGGCGTCACACATGCACATGCATGTGTGGCATGGCAGACCACCACTTACCAGATCTGTAATCTGATTTTCTTTCCTCTTAGCTCCACGGTTTTGATTTTGAAGTCAACACCTGTGAAGAAAACAAACATGAAGCAAAACCAAACAGACGCATTTTGTCTTAAGAATCTTTGTGTATTTTTGAATTGTTACCAGAAGAAAAAAAAAATTAAAAAGGAAACTCCATCATGAAATCCCAGGGCTGAGGTAGCCAAAGTGGGCCTCACGCTCCTGGCGATCCTCCTGCCTCAGCCTCCCTCGGCTACTGGGATTACATGTGTGCAGAACCATGCCCAACCCAAAACCACATTTGTTACACTAACGAATGATATTATCTGGTGGGGGAGATTCTTATAGGGAACACTGGGAACTTTCCTTTGAATTAGGAAATTACTATATTAAATTTTCCACCATTCACAAAATATTTTCAGTAAATATAAACACAACTTATTTATCATATAGCCTATAGCAAAGGGGAGAATTAATATTTAAAAATTAAGATGTGCCGTGTACATGTATCAACTCTCCATGATGAATGTAAACAGGTACTGATTAAAAAAGTTTAAAAAATTTTTATATCATTGAAATAAGATAGAGCAATTAATAAATAAAATCAAGAGTCTTTAAAATAATGCGTAAGCAAACCACCTGTGTCACCCTTTGAAGCCAGCCAGCAGAGCTCTAATGCACATTTAAAGTAGAGTTCACACTTGTGCATGTGCTGGGGGTGTGGGCGCAGACAGACGTGCATGCGTGTACTTGTGAACACACACACACACAGCCCATGGCCCCGGCATCCCTAGGCACGGGTCGCACACTCGGGCTCCCGGCCAGCCCTGTCTCCCTCTGGCATTCCCCGCCGTGGCCCTGGCCCCTCTGTGCTCCTGAGGGCTCTGCATGGGGCACTGGGGACCCAACGTTGGCCCAAGTGCAGTGGGCAGTCCACGTCCGAGGCTGGCACCTCTTCCCATGCCCACCAGGGGGCCACACGGAGTCTCACTCAATCTCAGGGGGCACTGGGAAGGGCACTGCAGGTGGCACGGTTTCTCCTTGACCGAATTTCCCTCAGGATGATGGCGGCAGTGGGCCTCTGACTTGCGTGCCTGACGCCCAGCGCGGTCACGACCCCAGCATGGCGGGGCAGGGCCATGTCCTGTTATGGGGAAGACAGGAGCGGAGATGTAGGCAGTGAGGTGCCCGGTCTGGCCACGTGGTGGCCAACAGCAGCGCCAAGGCTCAAGGCCACTCCACTGCCCACAGCGAAGGCCAGAAGGAGAAAGTCAGGTGCGGAGAAACACAAGGTGCTGATGTTCTGGGGACCCTTGGCCTTCTCCCCGTTATCTTCCCGACTCTGCCTGGGCAGGTGGCATCCCGTGCCAGGCTAACAAGGTCTCTAGTCTCTTAAGGCGGGACATTTCCAAAGCAGCACCCTGCATTCATACTGTCAATCAGGAAGGTCGCAAGGGAGGCAGCGCCAGCTTCCATCTCGGGGGTCGTGGGTGGCTTCACTTTCTGGGTGAAAAATCAAGATGCAGGCAGCGGGCCGTGGTTCCACAGCCCATCAGCAGGGGGTGCTGCGCCCCACACACGGGCCAGAGCAGTGCCGAGCGTGGGGAACAGCGATCTCCCTCCTCGTGGGGCCTGTGCCATGCTACGCGCCAGTCCAGGCCAGCCCCTCCCAGGCTGGAGGCGGGGCTGTGTGTTGTGTAAACTAAGAAGTTGTTGGCCAGAGGGATGGTGGGGGAGGGTCCAGAGGATGAACATGCTGGGATTTTAAAGAAAGGAGTTTAAGAAACCACAATCCCTCTCAGTTAAGGACACTAGTTTTGGCTGTTGTGGGTTTTCCAGCTATTTCCAAATGTCGGGGCTGTGTCACAGAGGGGCAGAGGGGCCAGCAGGGCCCTGGGTGAAGCACGGCCTGCTGCCTCTGTTCCGAGCTGCCCTCAGACAGGGACTTGCCAGGCGGCCGGGCAGCAGCTGTGGGCTCTGGAGAGCTTGGCAGCTGGACCGCTGTCCGGTCACCTCTGTGGAGTCCGTGCCAGGCCCCAGATCAACTGCTTGGCAGGTCAGCGCCTGGAGAGGCGGCTGCAGGCCAGAGGCTGGCAGCAGGCGCCTGGGGCCTGGTCTCTGAACAGACCTTTCTTTGGGTGAGCGCCCGACCCACTGAGCTGACGGCATCTGGACTCGTCTCTGGGAAAGGGCCTGGGTGTCCACAGCACGGGGTGCCGCGCGCCCTGAGTCACAGCCCATCACCCCTGCGGCAGCCACAGCCCGCCCGGCAGTGGACGCGCACAGCCCTCGGGGCGCAACGTGGACGCCTCCCTCATTCTCTTCAGAGACACAGGCCACCGCTGCCCTCTCCCTCCAGCCTCTGCACTTCCAGAACGGAGCACCTGTGGTCAAAGACACCTGTGACCACCTGCTCCGGCCTCCCCGCTGGCCCGTGTCGGCCCAGGCACCCCGGCCTCCGACCACACTCGGAGCTAGCCAGGGCTGCCTGAAGCGCAGCCACCCACGGGCCGGCGGAAGAGGGCCCCGCGCTGAATGAGACAAGCTAAGAGGGTTCACAGAGCAAAAATGTCAAGAACTGTAAAATTGCCTTCCTTCCTTCTTCATTTTAAATCTTTTTTTTTTTTTTTCTTGAGAAGTTAGTGATAGTGAATCCTTGAAAATATCTTCATGCTTGGCAAAAGAAACTGCCAATCCTCGTTGGCCTACAGCACTCTGGGCAGAAATCTGACAGCCTGGGACACCCAAATTCTTGCCCAGACAGCGCTACACTTACTCTTCCTGTACTTTGATTTACTTGCTTTGGGAAATCTGGGGAAATTCTATGAACATGTGAAAAGCTCATGGTATCTGAATGACAGAACGTACAGGCCGGAGAAGTCGCTACCTGAAGTGTTTGTCCCGGGGTGTTCTGTGTTTTGCAGCTTTTAGATCTCTAAGTGTCTGCACATGTACAAAGAAATACGGTAACTTTGTGCCCTGTGGTCAGGGCGCCCGGAGTCCTGACCTGGCGTGCAGGCAAGGTCCGGTGCGTGGCATGGCCACGCCGGAGCTCGGTTTGGGCCGTTCGGATCAGGGATGCTTGAGCTGTCCCGGAGCAAGGGCCACTCTGGGAAACCCAAAGGGAGAGTGAGACGTGGCCGACGGGGCACCGGTACAGGTCAGCCGGCACCACGGGGCAATCGGCCACCAGCGCAGGCACGGGGCCGGTCAGGAAGTGAGGAAAGGGCCCACAATGCCCGATCCCTGTGCATACCTAGCTGTACTCTCCACACAGGATGCCCAGGGTCCGCTCAAGGGAGCGAAGGGGCAGCGGAGACAGGTGAGCTCGCGGGCCCCACGAGGACCGGCGCGTGGGAGGGCACCCTCGCCTCTTGGAGCCCTGGCCCCATCTGGGGGGACTTTCAGCAGGTGGCGAGGCCCTGGCGGGCAGTGGCTACTGTTTCCCGAGATGCACCGACAGCTACAGCTACGTTACTACTGGAAGTCACCGAGATTGGGCCAGAGCCCGGGTCGTTCTTCCCATAGTGCTTTTTAAGTGGAAAGCCGTTAGCGATGGGTGTGCACGGACAGACATAATACACAAAGATAGAGGTGCATCGTTCCGGGGACTGAACCCAGGGCCTTCACCCTGAGCTATATCCTCTTTTTATTTTTTGTTTTGAGTCACCAGGCTCAGCTCATCCTCCTGCCTTAGCCCCAAAGGTACCACAATTACAGGTGTGCACCACCATACCCAGCTATAAATATGTATCTTTCATGCATTTTTTTCAAAACTATGCTCTTTTTTCCTTTGGAAGGCTGGGGAGCAAATCTAGGTCCTGGTGCATGCTAGGCTAATCTACACCCCCTGCTTCAAGTGTATTTTTAAAAAGCTCACTTACCTGTTTATGCTCAATTTAGTGGGAGTCAAATGGGAGGAAGGCCGACCAAAGATTGGCTGTGCCAGGCAAAAATGGTCTCTGCGTCTCCCACCGAGACGGTGAACTCCGTCTGTGCGCCCACAGACTCCCAGTAACAGATAATTAAACCTACTTAGGACACCTGCGTCACCACCAAAACCTCAGACTGAGTGTATTTCAATCTCTGAAGCAAACTAACATTTTTCCATCTCAAACTTTAAAAACCTGCTCTTATACTTTTAAAAGAACCAGTCAAATCATGCTGGTTATATCAGACTAAAAAAACTCAATTCCATGACTAAAAAACCCATCTGAAAGACATACTTCCTCCTGGATAATTTCCATTACACAGGCCAACGATTAAATTGATCGTTTGATTGTAGGAGTTTTTCACACCTTTGAGAATTTTCTGTCTTTAAAATCAAATCAGCTTCTGGTTTGATTAACAATACAAAAACAAAGCAGATTTCGTGGACTCATCACTTCACACAAGTCCCTCCTCCGCAGGCGCCCCGATGTCCACTGCTTCCTGCTGCAGGAAGCTTACAAGGGTCCCAGAGACAGAGACGCTCCTCCTCCAGCTCCGGTCAGCACAGCAGACAAGCCCTGAGCGGGCGCCACAGGGCGCTGTCTCCCAGGCCTCACTGTGCAGTCTGGACATGGCACTGGGGAAACTGGCCCCGAAGGACCCCAGAGCTACCTGCCCAAAGGTAGGCCAGTACTCAAACGCCATTTTCTAAAGGAGCTCCAGGCTTCAGTTTATTTTTACCACATTCCGGAGAGGAGGAGGCTCCCGCCCAGCCCTCACCTCTGCCCCAGAAGGGAGGCCCTGCCGCCAGCTTCCACGGGCTGTTTGCCACGGTCCCCGAAGGCGGCCTGAAGGCCGAGGGGTGCAAGGGACGGGCCACTCAGGCAGGCCCGAGAAGGGGCCGGCTGGACTGTTCAGTGTCTTCGTGCTCCGGAGCAGGCCAGGGGTTATCACTTTTCTCAGAACTTGCCCAAATTAGAAACATTTACTGAGCCAAACACAAGAGGCTACATATGGAGGAAGCGAAATCAAGCAAGACAGAAATTCAACCACATTCAGCATGGGGAGCCGGGAGCGGGGTCCACCCGAGTTCTGCGTTTGTGGAGGGGGCAGAGGGCCAAGCTGCCTGGTCTCCTGGTTCTTGCTCCTCCTCAAGCGGGCAGCGCAGTCTGAGTTGGTTCGCTGTCTTAGTGTTCGCTGGGCTAATGTTTTATTAAGGCCTGTGGGTCCAGCTGTCCACGGGCAGTGTCCAGCTACTGGCTGTGACAGCCGAGGTCTCCGGGCATCCACCCTCAAATGCCCCAACAAGCTCTCACAGACCGGGTGCCCCAGCCTGGCTTGGAAACACCACCTCACCCGAAGCGACTTACTCCCTTGGGGTGCCGCGCGGGGTCCACTGGGAGCAGCCCTGCAGCTTCCCTCTGCCCCACCGCCCAAGGGTGCGGCCTCGGGTTTGCAAACAGGCCATAAAACAATGCCAGCTCCAAAGTCTTCACCCTACTGTACTTATGTCAGACACCAAGAAAACAACACAAACCTCATTTCCTGGCTGAATAACTCCCAGTACTCTCATGATCCAAGATTATTTATTTGAAACAGGTTCAGTTACTCTACTAAACTTAACACGTCCCCACGACTCACATTTAAAAATCCAACAGAGTGTGGAGAGCATAAATATTTCCAACAGATCGAAAGGAAAGAAACCCAGGAAGTTCTCAAAAATGAAACAAGACGACAATATAAAAACTGGAGGTTTAATTTTCCCAAAAGACATCATTATATCATAATTCACTAATCCAAATTTTTATGGAGAGTCCCTAAACTCCCTAGGAAACCACTTCATCCCAAAATCCTAACTACCACTGGCTACAATTTTAAATATATATGGAAGGACAGTTTAATTTTGTGAGTCAAATCTCCAATCTATTGCCCCCCCCCCACGTCTCTCCCGTGTGCGCCAAGATGCCTGCTCTTTATCCTAAAAAACCACTCACCTCGCGGCCGCCCTTGGCTCTGGCAGTTCGGAAGGGGTTCTCTACAGAAACGTGGCCCAAGGCCACTCGACAAACCTCAATGTCAAGCCCCGCGAGTCTCACTTCCTTAAAACATTCCCTTTCAGTTTCAACTTGGAGCCTGAGGACATTAATAAGCTCGGCACCGACTTCGTTTCATTTCACCGACCTGGGTGGCACGGGAGGAACCGTCCCAGCGAGGCCAGCCGGCTTCTCTGAGGCTGGGGAAGACATCGCTGCGGTGCCCGCGTCCCGTGTGGACGGTACACCAGGAAACCCGGGCGCAGCTTCAGTCTTCCCGCTCTTCACGGGGAGCCTCGGGCGCCCCCGCGTCCGCGCATCCCCAAAGTGGCTCCCCGAGAGCGCGAGTCCGGGTTGCGGCGAAGACACCTCGGCCCGCGAGGCAAAGCCCCGCCGTGGGACGGCGCAGGGCACGCGCGGGGGGCGGCCTCGCCCCACCCGAGCCTGAGACCGGGGAGCCGCCGGCGCGGGTCCCCGATCCGCAGCCTCGCCGCGGGCCGCCCCGCTTCCGACCGGGAGCCACGCCGCAGTCCCGCCCGCGCACGGACTCACCCACGGTGGACTTGCAGGCCTCGCAGAAGGTGTCGTCGGTGAAGCGCTCCATGAGGCTGGTCTTGCCCACGCCGCGCGAGCCGATGATGATGACCTGCAGCTTGAAGTCGGCCGGCCGCGGCGGCTGCTTCCTGCGCCGAGGCTGGGCGCCCGCGGCCCGCCTCTCCATGCGCGCCCGGCTCCGCGTCCGCCGCCGCCCGGCTCCGCGCCCCGGCTCCCGGCCCGGCCCAGCCCAGGTCCGGCCCCGGCCCCAGCTCCGGCCCCGGCTCCGTCCAGTCCCTGGCTCCGTCCGGTTCCCGGCTCCGTCCCGCTGCGGTCCGCGTCGTCGCCGCCGGAGGAGGCCGGGAAGCAGGCCCGCGCAGGAGCGGCGGCGGGCGAGCACGGGCGCGGGCGCCCCCTGCCGGCCGGAGGACCGCGCCGCGCGGGGTTAGTCCCCCCTCCCTCCACCCCGCCCCGGGAGCGAGTTAGGGGGCTGGTCCGGGAGCTCTCGGGACCCGCGAGGGTGGCTCCGCCTTTTGGAAGTGAGGAGTGGCGGGGATTTAAAGATGGGGAAGGCCCGGGCGGACCTGTGCCAGCGCCCTCTCAGCAGATGCCTGGGCGCGAACCTGATCTCTCGGAACACCGGGTACCGGCAGGATCCGGGCTCGCGCGCGCGGCGGTCACGCGGCCCCGCCAGCTCCGGCCCCGGGCCAGGCGGCTCCCGCCGGCCCCCGAGGTGTGGTGGCCGGAGATTACGTCTGGGCGGAAGGTTGTTTTATTTTTAACGGCGCCCCGCTGGCTTGTGCGACCAACCCAGGCTCCCAGAGGCAGGCAGAAGGTTCTACCGGAGCTGCCGCCACCCCAGGCCCGGGGACCGTCTGAGCGCAGTTCTGGGCGCTGCGCAGGGACAAGAATGTCGATTGTCGTCCCTTAGCGTGTCCGAAAACCCCAGCTCACCCCGTGGAGTCTGTGGTGGGCCCCAGTGAGCTGTGTGAGTGCGGGGTACTGAACTGACTGCTGCCCGATTCTCAGGAGTGCTGGAGTTTTCCGAAGCAAGGCAGATCGGCAAAGCTCTAGGACTGAGCCTGGGGCCTGTACACCGCGGTGCGTTCCCAGTCCGTTTCCATTTTCATTCTGAGGCGGGTCTTGCTAAGTCACTCGTTGGGCTGGTGCTTGTGATTGTCCTGCTGACTGTGTGTGCCCTGTTGCCCAGATTTCAGGGGACCTCTTCAAGATTTTACTTTGGTGCAGCCTGTCGTCGAGCGCGGCCTGTCCTGACACAGGAGCCACACGGCTTGCAGCCTGAAGACCTTGTCCAGATGACACATCCTCCCTAGAAAGCAGTGCCTGAGTTGCTGCCCCAGAATCGTGTCTCGAGGGGCGCTGCCTCAACCGATGAGCGGGTTGCCCCAGCCCTAGGCTGAGCCTGGTGCCCAGGGGGAGGCCCTCGGGGAAGCCCCGCTCCTTTCCTCAGGGGCGCTGGTCATCTTTAGAGCCGTCCCGTGGAGGAAGTGGCTGGCTCTCAGGCCTGGTCCTAGGCTAGGCCGTGAATACGGGGTACCTCAGCACCCTGCTGTCAACCGCCCCCTTCTTTACCACCCTCAACACTGTCACCGCCACCTGACGCAGAAGTGTCAGCCTTTACAGTGGCCAGAGCCAGAGAGGGCCGAGGAGGACAGGTGTGGAGACAGCAGGTCACAGTTTGAGAAGGGAGGGACACTGGAAGAGCCCCAGGCAGGGGGCGGCTGGGACCCCAAACAGTGGGGTCCCACCGTGCAGGGGAGTTGGGCTTCACAAAGGTGGAGTGACCAACAGGGCTCGGGGTTCAGGACAGGGGTGAGGTGGGCGCTGTGACCCTCCTTTGCTTGGCAGTGGGGGCCCCAGCCACGATGGCGAGGGCTCCAACAGCACCACGTGGCCGTGGTGACCAGCGGGCACGCCTGTGATCACTGTGGAAGTGCCTGCCCCAGGGTGTGGTGCACACCTGTGATTCCTGCACTTGGGAGGCAGGAGGGTCGCCATGAGTCGGAGGCCAGGCTGGACCACGTGGTGAGTTCAAGGCCCGACTGAACTACATGTTGGGAACCTGTCTCCAAAAACAAAACAAATCAAAACGAAGTCTGTCAAAACATGGAAAATATGCTATCTATTTTAATGGTATCAAGAAACAGAAAAAAGTAAAATTAACATTTACTTAGAATATTGTAATTTAATACACCAGAAATACTGAGAACTAGGTGGGTTTCCAGGAGAAAAATATGTCAAGATTAATTAGAATTATGCTTATCTTCTTGTCATTTAATTCATGATAAGCAATCAGCATTTTTATGAATTTTTAAAAGTTCAATTTATTTTAATAAGAACATAAAAATTATACAATTATGTGGTAGTCAGATTAAACTTATCTCAAGTACTTATTTCTTTATAGTGAAAATACTTAAAATTCTTTCCTCTTTTTTTTGCTTTTTAAAGGTCTTGTTATATAGTCCCGGCTGGCCTTGAGCTCTAGATCCTCCTGCCTCAGCCTCTTGAGCTGGGATGACAGGCCCAGCTTTCTCTAGCTTTTAGGAATGTTCAGGACGCCGTTATTCCTGGTATCACACTCTTGTCAAGGACTGTTCCGGCGGGACGCTCCTTTCTCAGGTGCTGCGGGCGTGAGGTCCCCACCTGCAAACCCTGGCATGAGGAAGCAACACCCCGGCCGGCTGTGCTTGGCTCCAGCTGTTCCACACCTGGCCTCCCCGAGAGCACCAGCTGCGTAAATGACCGCCGCTGAGGCAGACCCGCCCCGGCGAGCGTGGCCGGGTGATCCTGGCCTCCACCCTCTGCCGGCACCGAGCTGCACAGTCCCGAAGACTGACCGTCTCTGGGTGTGAAGGGAGGCCCTGGGCAGGCCCGAGGCGAGCACTTCGGGCAGCTGCGCCTAGGCGGGATGCGGGCAGCGCGGTGGTGTTGAGGGGCAGCGGCAGGCGTCTGCCCTGGTGAGCCGCGTGCCCAGGACTGCTGCGCTCACAGCTCTGATGAGGGCGATGGGCTGTGTGGCTGAGTGACAGGTGCAGGGTGGGGCCCACGCAGCAGGTCCCTCGGACGGGCGGCCAGCTCTGCGCCTGCGCGTTGCCCGGAAGCGTCACCTGGCGTCCCCCTCCCTTGCTCTTTCCTAACCCAGCTGCAGGCTGGTTTTCTGAGCCAGTCACTGGATTCTGTTCTCCTTGTCAGTCAGCGGCTCAGGGGTTCACGTCACCCACGTCTGCTCAGTGAGGCGTGCAGGGGACCTTCACGAGGACAGCGGCTTCGGGGGCAGCGTTACCTGTTTAGAAACACAGGCCGCAGGCAGAGGCCACTCCCTTTGTGCTGGGGACTGTGCGCTGCTCACCGCGGCCGTCGTCCCGTTGTGACCGGGGCAGGGTGTGCCGTGTCGTGGGCAGGGCCTGAAGTGGAGAATCCCGGGGACTTCATGGAGCCACCGAATGAACCAGAGATTAGCAGAGATTCCCGGCCAGGGACGTCTTCGCTCCAGCAACCAGTTCCCTTCTTGCTTTAGCATTTGGAGCTCAGCTCTTTCATTCTTTAGAGCTAAAACATATTAGCAAATGTAGGGAGGCCTTATTATAGATGCAAGAACATGAGAAGCAAGCTTGGCTTGGCCCTAATTAAAAAAAAATGCAGGTCTGGGGTGTAGCTCAGCAGCAAAGCACAATTTAATTCGGTTCTCGTCCACTTTGGTTTGCAACCAGAATCAGAAAGGATCAAGTTCGTGAACCGAGGCACCACTGTATTTTCATGAACCATACTTCAACTGTCAGTGATGAACTCCTGGGGTTACGCCGTGCACCTGCCCGGCGTGCCCACCTGTGACCTGCTCCTACGGCCAAGCTGTCGGGGACCGGCTAGGAAGAGCGACAGGCAGGAGGAGCTCGGAGGGTTTCTCCACGCGGAAATCAAAGTAAGCTCTCGGGGCAGTGGCGGCTGGAACGAAGAGC
>PVIC010038523.1:0-17582 GCA_004025085.1 Thryonomys swinderianus
GCTGTGCTATGAGGAATGTCCATAAGCATTAAGTATACTTAAAGGAGTCTTTGCAACTCATTTGAGAAACTGCTTACCATTTATAATCTTTTGGGAAATGTGATTCCAAATGACATGGTCAAAATAAACCTTTGGGACCTTGGTCCATTTGAGCTGCTACAGCAAAAATTCCCTGAGTGGGTAAATCAGAAATAAGATAAATGTATTGCTAGTATCTTTGGAGGCTGGGACATCTCAGACCCAGAGGCCTGCATATTTTTTGTTTGCTAAAGCTGTGTATCTCATAGATGGTGATTTTTTTTAATGTGGCCTCACATGGCTAAAGAGGTGAAAAGCCCCCCAGAGCTGTTTTTCTGAAGGTACTAATCCCAAACCTGCACAGATATCCTGCCAAGGCCCTGCCTTCCCCTGTCATCACCTTGAGATGTAAGTTTCAACATATAAATTCAGGAAGGACATAAACCTTCAGGCCACAGGAGAATCCAAATTACACAGAAACTTTTATGATTCACTTTTACTTAGCAAATAAATTCTAGTTCAAGATTTTTGTACGATGGTCTAGCTATTTTTTTAGTAATTTTTGACATGGAATGTTACAACATAATAATTTTATATAATTCCGTAAGTACAATAAAACTTTTCTGATCTATATTAGAATCTTACGTTTCTAGTTGTTACTCATTATTATAATCTGATTAATGTTATTTGCCTCATTTTGGGGGGAGTTAATCCAAGTTAGTTTAATTTTAATGGTTACTAACTGGGCAAGAAGAGTGATCGGTAATGTCATGACTTTATGTGCTTAGTCATATTGCATTTCTATGTCTAGTTGAAAGTATGTCTCTTCTGCTAAATATCTTTGTGCAAAAATACAGCCAGTCCTCTGTACCCATAAGCTCCACACCAATAGAATCGACCAATTACAAAAGAATATGTTTAGACAACCAACAACATGGGAAAAATTTTTACTAGCTGCTTCTCAGACAAATATCTATCTAGAACATATGAAAAACTTAAAAAAAATCAGGGCTCCCAAATTAAAAAACAATTCAAAAGAGGGCATCCAAAATGAACAGACACTTTTCAGAGGAAGAAGTAAAAGCAGCCAAGAGGCATGTGAAGAAATGGTCAACATCACTGGTTATTTTAATTTAATTTAAATTTTTTTTGAGACAGGGTCTCGCTTTATAGTTCAGGCTGGCACTGAACTCACTATGTAGCCCAGGCAAGCTTCGAACTCAGCAATCCTCCTGCCTCTGCCTCCCGAGTGCTGGGATTACAGGCGTGAGCCACCACGCCCGGCAACAACATTACTGGTTATTTGAGAGGTGTAGTTGAAAACAACACTGAGATTTCATCTCACTTCACAAAGAACGGCTGCTATTCTGAAATTAACCAGCAATAAATGCTGGCAAGGCTGCAGGGAGAAAGGAACCCTTCTCCACTGTTGGGGGCAATGGAGACTGGTACAATCATTGTGGAGATTCCTCAGAAAACTAGGATTAGAGGTTCTATTTGATCCTGCTATTCCCTTCCTAGGAATATACTCAAAAGAATTAAAAGAATCATATCATAGGAGTATTACTGTACCATAAAGAATGACAAGTTTGAGTCATTTATACACAAATGGACACGCCTTGAGGACACACTAACAAATGAAATAAATAGGTCACAGATCTTTAGATACTATATCTTTTCTCTAGTATGAGAACCTGTGAATGTAAATGAGTTCTAGAATGTATGATAGATTTTGTGAAATGGGAAATATTCAAAGGGAAAGTGGTAGGGGAAAGTAATGAGGGGAAAGAATAGGTATGATTTAAGAAGAAAAAGAAAGCATATGTATATAGGGGGTTGGGGTTGTAGGGTGGGTAGGGACATGGGTAAAAATGAAAATTAACTCATGTCATATACTGGTACAAATTCCCCAATGTTGAGTGTGATTGTGAGCTGTATATAAAATATACCAATAAAGAATTCAACAAAAAACAAAAGAATATGTTGGTCATATATAGATTTTCTTGTCATTATTAATAATATCACAATTTAATCATTATATTAAATAATATAACTAATTTACATAATATTTACATAGATTAGGTAGTTGTTGCTACATACATTCTCTTTAATCAAAAAACTACTCAAAGAATTTTAGGTACATAAATCACTAATTCTGAATGTGTTTGAAAACATGCTTATCTATATATCAATTTACAAGAGTTAACCTACCATCCACTTGAAGATACTGAACAAAATCTTCAGGTGAGTGACACATGATCTCTTAAATGTCACTTTCCTCTTCTATGAAATAGTTTCCATTACCTTTAAACACCCTTTTATCTTATTCAGATGCAAGTCTCTCAAATCAGAATCTGAGTTTTTAATCAATTTGGATCTTATTCATTGGGAATTTAACCAGTATGAGCTAATTCACCTCTATCTCTGTCCATATCTTTATGCAAATTTTAATGCTTCCTTGGTATTTTTCTTTTGGTTGGGTTTTCACTTGTTTTCCATTCTAGAAACCTGGAATATATATAACTTATTTTTGCCTACAACTCAGTAACAAATTGTCTTAAAAGAACTACCATGTGATGCAGTAATTACTGGTTTTCCCAATCAGTATTTCAAACATATCCATCCCTCTCCAGCCAGTGCTGTGAAAATTCTCTCCTACATCATTAGTATTAACATTATGAACTTGTCAGTTTTGTTTAAAGGAAATTAAAACTATAATTTTCCAGTTTTGGTGGACGATCATTTAGAATATCTTGTACAATATCAGTATTTATAATATTACATGGCAAAAATAAAACAGCATCGATTTCTGTTAAATATTGGGCATACACTTTGGCAGTCTTACATGACACAAACTAAAATCTTTAGATCCAGCTTACAATTTTATATTGTATTTAGGTTTATTACCTTATGTGTAATAGTTTTAGACTTCCATGTTATTAACTAGTTTTAACCATGAAATCTGCCCTACAAATATCTCCCTACTCCATTTAATTTTTCTATAGGTTGTAGTAAATCTTTAGCAAAATTTTTGGAGAAGGTTCTTGGTCAATACACTCTCTTAGTCCCTTGGTATTAAGAATGTCTTCCAGTTGCCTTCATACATAATACTAATTTGGTAGGGTGTATAATTCTTAAAACTCTGTAAACATTGTTTCATTGTCTTCTGGGATTCTGAACTGTACAAGAAAAATCCGAGGTCAGTTTGACTTTTGCCCTTTTTAGGTAATCTGCTTTCTCTGCATGATACTTAAAACAAAATTCTTTCTTACACTTGAAATTAAAAAAAGTCATGAGGGCCGGGCGTGGTGGCTCACGCCTGTAATCCCAGTACTCGGGAGGCAGAGACAGGAGGATTGCTGAGTTTGAGGCTTGCCTGGGCTACATAGTGAGCTCAGGGCCAGCCTGAACTACAAAGCAAGACCCTGTCTCAAAAAAAAAAAAAAGTCATGAGGAATATCTAGTTGTTGTTTTATTGCCCCCTCTTCCTTTTCCTCTCCTCTCCCCCTTCTTCTCCTCTTTCTCCTTCCTCTTCTTCTTCTTGTGAAACAGGATCTCACTATGTAATTCAGGCTACCCTTTGGTTCACTCTGTATCCCAGGCTAACCTCAGCCTCCTAAGTACTGGAAGCACAGGTGTGTGCTACCAAACCTGGCCTTCCCATTAAAATATAAAGTTACTGGGCCAGAGATTTAGCTCAGTGGTTCCGGCGCCTGCTTCACAAGTGCAAGGTCCTGAGTTCGAACCTGGTAACCACATACAATGCTGGGTGTGGTGACTCATGCCCACCAGCAATCAATATCCCATACCACAGTACCGGGCGTGGTGGCTCACGCCTGTAATCCCAGCACTCAGGAGGCAGAGACAGGAGGATTGCTGAGTTCGAGGCTTGCCTGGGCTACATAGTGGGCTCAGGGCCAGCCTGAACTACAAAGTGACACCCTGTCTCAAAAAAAATAAAAAGAAAAAAATAAAGTTATTCTGTAAGCCATCTTCATTTGCAGGGCAGGCCTACTTTGTTCTCCGACTCTGGAAAGTTTTCTTCAATTAATTCTGTAGTTATTGTTTCAGCCTCCTTTGCTCTGTCCTCTGTATTGGTATTCCTAGTACACATAGGCTGTACCTGCTGGACAGGCCTCTACATCTCTCTCTATTCCTCTTCTTTTATCATCTTAGTTTCTTTGGCCTTTTATTCTGTATTCTGTGAGAATATCTCTTGTCTTTCATTTACTTCAGAGATTTTCTGCTGTAACCACTCCTTCTGAAGTGCTTCCTTTAAAGGGAGGCCTTCATCTTGTCCATGGGGCAGGACTGCACCTGCTTTACAGTTAAGCAGACTCTTATAGATGCTCAGTACTTTCTAGAAGATTGCGTGGACTAGCATGTCAGTGTTGAGAGGAGGTATCTTCTTGGTCACTTAGTTCTACTGCTTTTTCCTGAACCTCTTCAATGACTCTTTGCAATGGGATCCAGAAGTGCACTGAAGTTGATGAACAACCAAAATGACTTCCTTACATCATCTCTGGCTCCTTACATCTGTATGAAATATTAAACGCAATCTGGAGGTGGTTAAAGTATGGAATAAGGATATGTGTAGATTATATGCAAATACCATGCTCTTTATTTAAGAGAATGGACATCTATGGATTGTAGTGTTGGCAGGGCCTTGAAACAAATTCCTCACAGGTGCTCAAGGATGACTGGCTTGGTGTCTACAAGATCTTTTGAACACAGAACTAGCTATTCCCTAAATAAGCCACAGAAGACTTGCTTCTGGAAGTTTCTGTAGCTAGGGCAACCACTTGAGGTTGATATATCAATCCTTGCTGCAAAACAAGTAACTCAAATTTGAGCAGCTTACGAAAATAGCTCTAATTGTTTCCTATTTTCTGAGAGGTGATTTGCTTAGGGTCAGATGGTCCAGGGCCCGGCATGGCTGGAGCCTCTCTTCTTGTGGCCTCATCCAGCAGACCAGCCCAGACCTGTTCACAAGTGTTTCCAGCAGCAGAAGATGGCATGTGCCCACGTACAAGCCTTTCTTCAAGTTTCCACATGTGCCTTATTTTCTAACATCCCATCAGCCAGAGCAGATCAGATGTGTGAATACAGACTGAAAGGCAAAAATACAGATGCTGCTTATTATAGGAGCAGCAACAGGGTTGCCTGCAGGGCTTAGAGTGGTTTGTGGTTATTTGATCTTGATCCTAACCAGTCGATGTGGAAATTACTCTACCTCTTCAGTAAGAGGCTAGAGCCCTGAGATTAGCTCTCTCTGGCTTCACAAAACACCAGATTTAAATATAATATTTGCTTAATCTATCTATAATTTTTCAAAGCCTATCAATTTTAAAAGCTGACTCAAGAGAAGAAATTTTAAAGTATAATAATTTTTCTCTACTACTTTACATTGTATGAAACACTTTATATGGATTGTTTTTAAAATTTAATTTAATTTATTGGTACATTATATATACATATCACAATTACACTCCACTTTGAGAATTTGCACCAGTATATGACATATCTTAATTCTCATTTTTCCTCTTCCCCTACCCACCCTACAATCCCCCGCACCTATATACATAAGCTTTGTTTCCTTTTTTTTAGCCATCAATTTTTTTCTTTCTCCTAATTATTTACCCCTAAACTCCATTTCCCTTTGAATATTTACTATTTCACAATATTGATCATGTATTCTAGAACTCATTTACAACTTCAGTTTCTCATACCTGAGAAAAGATATGATATTCACACATCTGTGACCTATTTATTTCACTTATGAGTATGTGCTGAAGGTATGTCCATTTGAGTATAAATACTCAACTTCATCATCTTTGTGACAGAGTAATACTCCATTTTATAAAAAAAAACCCACATCCTCTTTAATCCAGTCTAGAGTTGATAGGCACGTGCGTTGTTTTCAAGATTTACCTATCACAAACTGAGCTGCTATAAACATGGGTGCACATATGTTGCTCTGATATGAATCTTGTAATTCCTTTGTGTATATCCCCAGCAGGTGAATAGCAGGGTCAAATGGGACCTCTAAACCTCCTTTTCTCCACACTGATCTCCATAACGGTTGTACCAGTCTACATTCCCACCAACTATAGAAACGGGTTCCTTTTCTTCAACAACCTCACCAGCATTTGTTGCTGGCTAATTTCAAAACAGCAGCTATTCTTTGTGGAGTGAGGTGAAATCTCAGTGTTGTTTTCATCTGCATTTCTTGAATGACCACTGACGTTGAGCATTTCTTCAAATACTTCTTAGCTGCTTTTACATCTTCCTCTGAGAAGTTTGTGTTCTTTTCAGAGGCCCATTTTTAAATTGGGTCTTTAAATTTGGTGGGACTGATTTTTTAAAACTCTTTATTTATTCTAGATAGTAGCCCTTTGCCTGAGGAACAACTGGTAAAGAGTTTTTTCCCACATTGTTGGCTGCCTTTTCACTCTGCTGGCGGTTTCTTTTGCTGTGCAGAAGCTTTTTAATAAGATGAGATCCCATTTGTTGATTTCTTCTGCTAGTTCTCATGCTATAGAGGTTTTGAAACAACCTATTAAGACTCTCTGAAGTGATCAGTGTTCTCATTGTATCAATGCTTAAACACATTCACATCAGATTCTGACCTAGTATGGAGTGACATTTGAACCCAGTTCTTCTGAGGCCAGAGCTCAATCAACACATTCCAGCTGCACCCAAGAGTCAGGGGTGCACCACTGGCCATTAGTGCAGAAAGGAAAAACACAAGTATGTTCTAGAAATGCCTATAATTTAAACCACTTTCTATTCTTGCTATACCACTTACATTCTCCTTCACTGAAAAGTTTGAATCCATACATTTTTGTAACAAAAGTCTATATAAATGATGCATTAAAGACTCAGTAAATTCTCTTTTTGCATCTGTTTCCTATTTCTTATGTTTGTCAATGTCTTATTCAGTCATTTTCACATTGTTTCTGTATGTTTACTGAATTTCACAAGGAGAGCTACACTTTTTTTTTTTTTTTTTTGAGACAGGGTCTTGCTTTGTGGTTCAGGCTGGCCCTGAGCTCACTGTGAAGCCCAGGCAAGCCTCGAACTCAGCAGTCCTGCCTCTGCCTCCCAAGTGCTGGGATTATAGGTGTAAGCCACCATGCCTAGCATTGTGGTGTGTGGTACTGATTGCTGGTGGGCATGAATCATCACGCCCAGTATTGTTATATGTGGTTACTGGGATCGAACCAAGGACCTTGCGCTTCCAGGCAGGGAGTGGAACTAGTGAACTAAATCTGTGACCCATGGAGTGCTGCATTTTATGAATTTGTCTGGACCCTGAGTATTAACGGTGTTTGTTGTTACTAAGAAATAAATTTACCTCACATCTTTCATAAACTTCAGTACATATGTGTGTGTGTATGTGTATATGGACATGTATGTATACACACTATATATATATATATATATATATATATATATATATATATATATATATATATATATCTCACTCATTTTACCCCACACTGGCCTGGTTCTCCAAGAGAACGTGAAGGCATTAGTTTAATAAATAGCACAGAGAGAAGGAGGCTCCCAGGGACTTCTTCAATGGGAGATCAATATTCCCTAAGCTTGTACTCTGCACACAATAATTGGAGGGTGTTTTCAATGAAATCTTCTCACATATCGGCTAAATTTAGCCGTCCTGGGCCTAGGCACAGAGTGTAGCCAGCACCTGACACCGTCTTTGCTTAACAGCCCGCCTTGGCAGAAGGATCCAGAGATGCTCCAGCTAGTGAGTCCCAGAGCCTGGAGCCTCAGCAGGCCTGGAAGCTGCTCTCTACCCCAGCGCCAGTGACTTCCCCACACACTTGCTGGAATGTGCACATGAGACTGTCTAGGCAAGACCGTGAAGAGGTACAGAAACACAAATCAATAATGTGAACACACCCTAATGATGGATCGATAGAGGAGGCAAAGATGACCATTTTAGGTTCTTAATTACTGGGTTCACAACAAATCAAGGGTTTTGGAACCATTCTCTGTACCTTTAGGGTTAGTAAGACATGATAAGTTCCAAATCTGGAAATAATCCCAACTCTCCCAACCGTACCAAGCCAGGAACTCGGGTCACTGGCGGAACATTTACAGTTTACCTTTTGTCCCCATTAGGAGGCCTCACCCCACTGGAGACAGACTGTGTAATCACTTCAGAGGCTTTTCAAGAAGAATTAACATTCCTGTGTGCTCTTTGGTGGCTTCCTCACTGTCCAGTACTTAGACTCCTTTTTATCCTTGGTCTGACTTCTTTTTTTTTTTTTGAGACAGGGCCTCGCTTTTGTAGTTCAGGCTGGCTCTGAGCTCACTATGTAGCCCAGGCAAGCCTCGAACTCAGCAATCCGCCTGTCTCTGCCTCCCGAGTGCTGGGATTACGGCGTGAGCCACCACGCCCGGCGTGGTCTGACTTCTTGTAGTGAGTCCCGATCACACATACAGCCTTGGCTTTCAGTTTGAGGTAAACTTCATGCCAAATTTATGGGCTATTTTCAAAGAAACGTCCTAGCAATTTACAGGGATTTTATTTACTTTCCTAAGACCTCATCAGTGTATTCATTATAAAGAACCTATCAGTTGTTTTTCTATTTTTTCTTTTCCTGGCATTTATACAAGGAGGGAGTTGCATTGCAGGCAGAGGCCTCACATGGAGAGGAGAGATTTCGTTAGTCAGTGGAAGCAGTTTCTGCCTCAAGCGTTCCTTTGTCGTAACATCCCCAGGCATAAACTGTACCCTTGATAAATATTATGAACCTCCCCTTTGGGTACCTCTAACATCAGTGCCCGTGAGGCTGGAAGCACGTGGAAGCAGGCAGGAGTTCGGGTCTGGTCCGTTGCCGCATAAAAAGGTCAGGGCTGCCTCCAAGCCTGGCCGTCTTGCAAGTTTGAGTCTAGCGTGGGCGAGTTAGCGATTAGTGAACAGTCTCAAAAAATAAAATGAAAACAGCTGGGGATGCAGCTCGGCTGGGGTTCCATCCCCGGTTCTGAAAGACAAAGTCTATCTTTTTGTGTAAGAACTGCTTGTAGGACTTGGGGCATGTACAGTTTTTCTAACTGGTGTCATTAAGTTAGTGGATACTTTTTGATAAATCAACTTGTACTTTGTGTTCATTGTCACCAACATAATCTACTCAATCAGTAGATATTTTTGGGGAATCTAGTAAGTCTAAGACAGCTTGGAGTGCTATATGAATTTAAAGATTCAGGTCAAATGGCATTTTTTGCCAAGATTTTTTTTCTCTAACAACTTCAGTTATAGGCAATCTTTCTTCCTTTGGTTTCCCTATTTTCTGATAGTACTTAAATGCTAACGGATAACATAACAGGAGACAGTTTCATTTCTCACTCACATCCTCGTTTATATTGTGGATGCTCACCGGATATGCAGTGGGAGGTATACATGATAATAATAATAAGAGGACAGCATGTGTCATCATAGCAGAAGATGGGCGGGGCATACTCAAAAGTGCCCTGGGCATGGTGGTTCACCCCTATAATCCCAGCACTGAGGAGGCAGAGGCAGGAGGATTGCTGAGTTCAAGGCTTGCCTGGGCTACATAGTGAGCTCAGGACCAGCTTGACTACAAAGCAAGACTCTGTCTCAAAAAAAAAAAAAAAAAAAAAGAAAGAAAAGAGTGCCCTGGGCATGGAGAAGATGAGCCACCGAGCAGGGAAAGACACTCAGGTGCTGCAGGCGGAGGTGGTGAAGCGCGCTGGGGAGAGACACATGACATTGTGGTATGTGCAACTGCTAGCACTGGAGGACGGCCTGTGGCAATGGAAACAGATGACCAGGCTCTTCTGGAAGCAAAGATTAGACACTCCAAAGTTCTGAGCCACCGAGAGTCAAAATCAGAGAGAGGGAGGGGACCAAGAGATGGAGGGCAAGAATTAAGGTGCGTCCTGTCAGTGTACCAATTCCCTACCATGAATGTAACCATTACGTACTGCACCTGTGGGCTAATAAAAAAATACCAGCAATGTATTTTAGGGCTCTTTCTCGGGTAATAGTATGTAACGCAGTGATGGAGGGTGGAAGGAGAGAAGTCGGAAAAATTAACTTCAATGCAAGAGTATGTGAACATCCCTTCACAGACACAAAGGCCTGTGGCGGCGAGACCGGGGAGGGGGATCCTCAGAACAGGAGAGAAACTCAAAGGATGCACTGGCTGAGCTGGAGCACAAGGGTGGAGAAACAGCGACTTCAAGACGTTTGATTTGGATGACACTGGAAACAGCGATGTAACTCATAGAAAGGGGAAGACCAGCTCTGGACAGAGGAGCCAGGGGGTGCGAGCATGCTCAGGTGAGGAGGCTGTGGGCCGAGGGACAGCGAAGGCAGGGTTCCCCGATCTGTGACACCGAGACAGGAGCTCAGGAGGGAGCTAGTGCTTACAAAGTGAAAATTGATAAAAATAGATGTGCCCAGGTTTTTGCTCTTCTTATAATTTCTTTTTTTATAAGCTCCCTGACAACAGCACCACATTCTATTGATTTTGTTATCTGCCTTTACAGGTAAAGTCCCTGGTAGTTAGCAAGCATTTTTGTGAACCGTTCTTACTAAAAGTTAGCTGGAACCATAAACAAGTCTACATGACCTGTGCTAGCACGGTACCAAGAGAGCTCTTCACTGCCTTCAATTCAAAGACAAATAAAATTTTTAGGTCACAGTCTCAATCTTCTCTCTCCTCAGAAATATTTTATTGGTACAATTTGCCAAATTAAAATTTATATTTTCTTCTCATCTCCTGATAAAAGGCTTTAAGTCTATTATAGATAAGAGCTTCAGTTAATTGGTGTTTTCCACTCGCAGATACTTAGGCCCCTTAAAATCCTAAGAAATCTGTTTCTTGAAGTCAGACAGATAGGAGCTAAAGGCAGCTCCTGTCCCTCTGTGTGGAGAACACACACCCCTGTCCGAGTCCCTCTCGCCATGTTCTGTGTGCACTAACCCAGCCCTTGCCGAGTCAAGGGAAAGAATGCTCTTGGCTTCGAGTCTTCAGCCTCTGGATCTGCTTCCCATCTCCCAGCTCAGCGCGTCTTCCCGAGCCCTGAGGGAAAGAGCTGGCCCAGCCCGGCCGCTCTCCGAGGGCCTGGATGGCTGCCTGGCGGCCCCTGGGACTTGTGCAGACGCCAGTGCAGCTGCGCTCCCCCTTGGTGGTGGCCAAGAAAAGTCCTTTCTATGAGCTGCTCTTTGAGCCCATAGACACAGAGGCACCAGGATGTGGTGGGATGTGGAGTTGCTGTGCCCTATAAATCTGACCCCTGGACGCTGCCCTTCCTCTCCCTGCTCAAGCCTGGCCTTGGTGCACATGGTGACAGCGGCTGGCACAGTTCAGACTTCTCCCTCCTCACCCCTGCTGAGGTGTAGAAAGAGGGAAAACAACAGAAGATGGGGTTTCTTTGTTTCCCTTCAGTGTCTGGAGGAGGTGTGGTGTCTCAGGAGAGCTGAGCGCGGAGAGGAGGGGCTCTGCCCCCTCCTAGCTATGCCATGCTTCTCCAGCTTCTTCCGTTTTCCCTCTGTAGCATGAGGGGCCCTGGCAAATGATCTTTCTTCATTTAACAGTCAGTTAAAGTTTTTTCCAGGAGGTAAAGACAGAATACCTGCCCGATTATGTTGTGCAGAGGCTAGAATAGCAGGAAATGTTTCGCTCTCATTTGCTTCGCTATGGCTTTTAGAGTGAGTGTTTCAGGGCGAATGAATAAAAAGTAAATTTCATAGGCTAAAAATGGAGTCTGATATTTGGATGAAATTCAGGAAACTACATTCTTGATAGCGAGAACCTGAGTTTTGAAGAGGCAACTGCTAGGCTGAGCAGTGGAACCGGGAGGGCCCCTGCCTGGAGGACTGAGGGGCTGTCCGGCTTCACCGTTCAGAAGTGGGGACTGCAGCCAGGGAGGGCCCAGCGTTTTCTGTCTTTATTTGGAGACAGGGCCTCCCTAGTGATGCAGCCTGGCTTCAGCTTTACCAGCCTCTTGCATCCATCTCCCAAGAAGCAGGGTTTACAATTTGTGAGTCCTGGTGCCAGTGACAACTGGCTTTTGATGGAATACTCTAGCCAGCTCCGGGCTGCTATGGTTGTGTTGCCCATTACCATGCAAGGGAGAGAGGTCCAGGGAGATGCTCAGCAAGGGCTGGTGTGCTGCTCATGGTTGCACGGCTATGTGCGCTGCTCGTACTGAAATCCTATAGTGTCTCCAGGCAGTTTGAGTTGAAGTGGAACGAGCTTGAATACTGCACAGTACTTGTGGTCCAGCACGGCCGTGGTGCCATGAGCTTAGTGAAGAGAGGGGGCTGGGGCTTTTATCACAGCGAAAGTTTTGTAACAAAGAGCAGCTTAGTGGACGTACAGAGAGGCTCCGAAGGGCACGGCCTGTGGGGAGCACGAGTGTGGTGGTGTCTGGTGGGCAGCAGCCATCTTGGGGGCGTGGTGACTGGCACTGAGACCGGAAGCTAGGCCCAGGAGGCTCGGCTCACAGGGTTCTTCTCAGGCCACTTTCCTAACCAGCATCTAGATGGCCGTGGGGAGACTAGGGAAGAAAAGACAACCCTTCAGAACAACTGTATATCTGGTACTTTCTTTTTTATATGCCTGCAATAACCCTAAAGATTGAAAAAGACTACAGACTCTTTGGCTATTAGATGTTGCGGAAGTTTTTATGTTCGAAAGACTTGTTTGCCTGCTGCTTTTTCTTACTGAGTAAGGCTTTCAGAAATAAAAGAACGATTCTTAAGAAGTAACTGATTTTCTGATGTTCGACCACGGGATCTCTGTTGCAAAAGGGTTCCTCTCTTGCTTTCTCCTCAATGTGACGGCTTTGTGTCCCCTAGCAGGACAAGCGCCTTCTGAATGTCGGCTTCCTCCCCGGCTCAGGCCGGCCCGAAGAGGCACTTGTGGAGCCAGCACGATCTGCTGGAGAGAAGAGGGCGACACACATCCTCTGACTGGGGGCACAGAGCCGGTGCCGGGGGCTTCAGAGGCGAGCTGTGGGGTCACCACCCTAAGCGGGCGGAGGCAGGGAGGAGACTCTGCAGGGCACGGAAATTATGACGGGATTTCCGTGCTCTCCCTGCATGCTTTTGCTCTGTGGCCCCTGCGACTACCTCTGTCCTCGTCTTTTCAGAGCCCGTCTTTGGCTGGAGATGGGCTCAGGCTACAGTGCGGGTCCAGCACCTTGAACGAGGCTGGCTCTGACCCCGGCTACACCCGGTTTACCCCAAACTCTGTTCTTCTCACTTTTTTTTGAGACAGTGTCTCGCTTTGTAGTTCAGGCTGGCCCTGAGCTCACTATGGAGCCCAGGCAAGCCTCGAACTCAGCAATCCTCCCGTCTCTGCCTCCCGAGTGCTGGGACGACAGGCGTGAGCCACCACGCCCTGCTGTTCTTCTCACTTTTGACACAAGCGATTCGCGTAGCTTCCAATCTGAAACTTGACCTATTTTGTTCTATGGAACAGAGGTGAAAACGAATATTGAATATTGGTGTTCTGTAACTCTCACAGCCTCCTCTCACCTGGGCTGCCGGGCCTCACTCTTTCCGCTGCTGTTTCCTTCACCGGTCCCTCCCGGCCTCTCCCACGCCCGGCCAGCACCAGCCCCTCGGCCGCCCCGCCCCCCGCCCCAGGCCCCGCCCAGGCCGCCGTCTCCGCCACTGCGCTGCGTCGTTGCTGCTCTGGGTTCCCAGGCGTCTGTCCGAGAACCCCCGTGTCTGAGCCGCTGGTGCTCGCTGGCCCAGTCCTCGTCTTCAGTCCTTTTATCCTTTCACTTGCTCTTCCAGCCCGAAATCTGGATCACTATAAAATATCTTGGCCCCAACATGTTCTTCCTACCTACTTTTTTTTTTAAATTGCATTCTTTATTGGTACAATTTGCGTACATCTCACAATCACACATAACATTGGGGAATTTGTACCAATATATGACACAGTCAATTCTCATGTTTACCCGTATCCCCCACCCACACCTCCCCACCCCCTACATACATGCTCTTTTATTTTCTTTCAGAATCATGTTTATTCCTTCCCCTCATTACACCCCCACACCAAATTTCCTTTGGAAATTTCCCATTCTAAAAAGGTTGTCATACTACTAGAGCTCATTTGCATCTACCGGTGCTCATATCAATGAGAAGATCCGGTATTTGCCTATCTGTGCTGTATTGATTTCACTCCTTAGTGTGTCCTCCAGGTGCATCCATTTGCTCATAAATGAATCAATCTTGTCATTCTTTATGGCAGAATAGTACTCCATTTTATAAAAAACCACATCTTCTTTATCCAGTCTCCAGTTGATGGGCATTTGGGTTGTTTCCAAGACTGAGCTATCACAAACTGAGCTGCTATGAACAAGGGTGTACATCTGTCTTTCCACTGTGATTTTCTAAGTTCCCTACCTACTTTTTTTAAAATTTAAAAAGAAATCTATAAACATGATTGATAGAAAAAAAATCTGAAAAAAATATACCAAATGGACATTTTTAGTGATTGGATTTTAACTTACAGAAGTATATATGTATATAGACAAATCATAAATGCATATGGTTTGACAATATATAGACTAACCAGCTAGACTGTATGTTCTACGTAAGGATATTTCATAGGTGGGAAAATATATCCAACACATACGAAATGATAGTCAATAGAAGTTCATATATAGAAAGGGAGTCCTACTGGAGTATAGCACTTAGTAATGTCTTGGCTATTTTAGTGTGTACAAATACACATTTTGTTTAAGATAATATTAGAAAGTAAGTGTCCACTTTATGATGAACACCGAGAGTGACTTAAAAGTCCACGTGGGCTTTGTGTGAGGAGAACATGACAACCACTCCATAACAGAGACGATCCATGTGGGTTTTGCTGTCTTTTCTTCCTACATTCCTCCTTTTCTGGTTCTATTTTTTCTTTTTTTACTTCTATGGTATGACAATTTAAAGCGCAATTTCTAATTTCAAAGAGGAAGCAAACTAAATTATTCAAAACATATTAGCACTCCAGGAAATGTGCCTCATATTTTGCGTTGTTACTTTGATTTTCCTTTTAGATTGGTTTTTAAGTGTAAAATTTATAATGGGATTTCCCCCAGTGAGTTTTAGCATGAAGACTGATATTTAGGTTGTGGTGGTGGAGCCCAAGCGTGAGACACCCAAAGGCAGACACGCTGGGGCGTCGGAGCCGCGCTGTGGAGGGGGGGACTGCCCTCGGCCTGGGCGCCTGCTGTCCCGCTCTCAGGGTGACACGGAGAACGAGGACATGCTGTTTCCTCACACTCAGCTTTTGTTTACCAAGGACTTCCAGGTTTCAGTCAGACTAGTGACAAGATGGCTGAACAGAAGGCACAGAAATGACAGAAAGAGCACAATGATTTAACGCAAAAAGTCACTGGTTTACGTTGTAAATGGCACAAAAGAAAATACATGCGAAAATTAAATCTGATGGAGCCTGTTGGGTGATTCCAGTTCAGAGTGCTTTCCTTTCCCCAGGGCTACTGCCCTGTGAACCAGGAAGTTGTAAATAAACTGTCAATAACCTATCTTTGACTACACAAATATGTACACTCTCACTTCTCCCTCTTGCCATGGAAATAAAAAAACAAGGGTGGAAACAAAGGAATACTCATTTCAGTCTGAGGTTTATGGGGTGTGGAAGATAAGGAATTAGAGTTAAAGGTCCTCCTTTCAATCTCTCTGTATATACTTTCTGATCGTCTATTTATTTATTTTTTAATTTTAACTTTTATTAGTATATGTTTAAAAGGCTTTTAAGAAATATTTTGGTTTTCTGGGTTCTCTGAACCGGCACAGCCATACTTAATCATGTGTTCACTTTCCATCCATGATAAAATTCAAGGTCACGGACCTGTGAAAAGGAACTGCCTATTTTCGCTCACAGTTTGTGAGGTTTCGGTCCGAGCTTGCTGGACTCTGTTACTTTGGGCTTGAGGGCAGATGAGAAGAAGAAAGGGGCCGGGCTCCTCAGAGGCCCCAGGTCTGTCCCCCGAGAAACTCTGTCTTCCGAAGGTCCCACCTCCTCCCAAGAGGCCCACAGGCAGCAACCAGCCTCCAGGGACTCGTGGGCCTTCAGGAGACATGCAGTATCCAAACTGTGCCCATCAGGAAGTAGGAATTTATAGAACTTAGGCAAAAAATGTATCTAAATCTATTTTAAAGTTTTGCTGTTTTCTGAATCTAGAGATAATATAGGAGAAGAGATAGTAACAGTGCTATTGTTCAAGGTTATTGTGATTTACTAGTGTCTACAGAGTTTAAATAATGTTTAGTAAAATAAAGCCAACTAATGTTGCAGAAATGTACAGTTTCTGTTTTGTTTTGTTTGAGGCAGGGTCTTGCTATACAGTTCAGGCTGGCCTTGAATTCACTCTAGTCCCTGCTGACCTCAAACTCGTCGTGATCCTCCTGCCTCAGCTTCCTGAGTACTTGGGGTTACAGTTATGTACCACAATGCTTGGCTAGAAATAGTTCATCCTTATACTAAACAGTAGTCTTAAACCAAAAATGACAACTTTCACAGCTGTCACTGTTCACACAGGAGTTTTGAATATCATATGTGGCATGTTTTCTCAGTCCAGTGATCAATATCCTACTTAAGCAGAAATACTTCATTATTCCAAAGGTTCTGCAGAGGAATTTTCAGAAACATTTACCTACCATTACTAATGTTCTAGTAATGTCATTATAGCTACTGGTAGAAGAGTACATTTTTATGACACTACATTTTATTTGCTTAGAGTTTGTCTTATAGATGTGTGCTGTCCAGAAAGAACCACAATCTGAAAAGACAGTAAAGCTTCAGCTGGTCAGTTTCATTTCTCCTTCCCTTCAGTCTGCCTTGGCTTCCGTGGAATGGAGAGCTTTCCGCACATTCGCTCTCGGAGGATATTAATCTTCCAGCGACTTCGTATCAGAAGGTCCTTGGAACTCAAGCCTTATCCATCTTCTCTTTCTCCTGCCCTCTAGCCCCCTGCACGATAGATCTTGTAAATCAAATTGTCCCGCAGACCTTGAACACTCTGTGTCCTTTGAAGGAAAGCAGCAGTGCAAAATGATGATTTTGAGCTATTGCGTTACAAAGGAAAAAGTGCTGTGGTCGATGTTCCAGGTGATACATCTCGAGCTCCAGATGGGGAATGCTCAGGTAACTGGAAAGTCAGTGGGCAGGGAGACTTGAAGTGGCAGCAACCAAAGCCTTCACTTAAATACAGCTAGAAGTGCTTGAAGATGTCACTTAGCTCTGCTCCAAACTCACGCAAGATAGTAACAATGTTTTCTTTTTTTTTTTTTTTTTTTTTTTTTTTTTTTTTTTTTTTTTTTTTTTTTTTTTTTTTTTTTTTTTTTTTTTTTTGCTTTTTGAGACAGGGTCTCGCTTTGTAGTTCAGGCTGGCCCTCAGCTCACTATGGTGCCCAGGCAAGCCACCGCGAACTCAGCAATCCTCCTGTCTCTGCCGCCCAAGTGCTGGGATTACAGGCGTGAGCCACCACGTCCAGCATTGTGGTATGCGGTGTTGATTGTTGGTGG
>PVIC010038524.1:0-12264 GCA_004025085.1 Thryonomys swinderianus
AAAAAAAAAAAAAAAAAAAAAAAAAAAAAAAAAAAAAAAAAAAAAAAAAAAAAAAAAAAAAAAAAAAAAAAAAAAAAAAAAAAAAAAAAAAAAAAAAAAAAAAAAAAAAAAAAAAAAAAAAAAAAAAAAAAAAAAAAAAAAAAAAAAAAAAAAAAAAAAAAAAAAAAAACACTAAAATACAAACAGAATTTATCTAATATACAAAATTTATTAATGGTTAAGACAAACAACAACAAAATAATATAGTCTAAAATTAGGGGAAACAATTAGAGAGAAAGGAACCAAGAAATGTTCTAAGCTATTAGGACATTTTATAAATAATCTTAATATATTCAAGAAAGTAGAGGAAAGCATGCCCTTAAGACAAAAGTAAAAAATGAATAAATGGAAACCCAATAGGTAAAAATACAGTAACTGAAGCAAAAAGCAGATGGGATGAAATTAAGCCTCCAAGATTCATGTACCAAACAGGTAGGAATAGAAACTACCCAAATTAAACATAGTAGAATAGCAGATATAAGAATGACAGCAGACTTGTCTTTTGAAAGATCACAAACCTGATAGTCCCAGAATAAAATCTTTGAAGGCCAGAAAAGGGGTCCAATAATAATTTTATGCACAATAAAAATATCCTTTTAATCTGTCAAAATAAATGTTTTTTTCAGATATGCTTAATTTGAGATTATCTTCATTAATGTGGACCTTAAAAAATATTACAGGAGACAGGAAGTCTTTCAGATAGAACAAAGACAGCATCAGATGGTGAAGTTTTTAGAGCTTTCACTGGTACAGGCAGCCCTCTGCCACAGGTTCACCTCAACTCGAATACACCGCCACATAAAAACCTATCAGTAACGTCATAAGTAAGCAGAAATGTGACAGAATTACCTTGCATTTTTAAAGCCTCTTCAAAATGTGACTAGAGGTTTCATGAAAAATGACATTGCAGCATATTTGAAAGAGCTGGATTCATATGAAATACATTCTTTGAATACATAAGAAAAGTTAGAAACCAAAAGTAGAGATGTCTGAAAAAGCACTCAGCTTTTAAAATTAAACAATATACTTATAAAAAGGTGTGAAGTCAAAGGAAGATGTCACCAGGATAATTATAAAAGTCCTTAAGCTAAATACAGGTGAAAACAGCATGAAAGTATTTCTGAGAAACGTCCAAATCAACCAGTGCTCAGAGGCAAAATTTATACCATGAAACATTCATAATAGATGTGCTGAAATGGCTCAGCTAAATGAATAAGGTTTCCACTTGACAAAGAGGAAATTAATTTCTCCATTTAGTAAATCACATGAGGAGAAAAAAATGGAGCAAGATCAAAAATAATGAAGTTAAATAAGGAAATTAATGTAAGGGAAGGCTCTATCATTGAGTTTAATTTTTTTAAAAAAAGAGAAATCCCAAGTCAGACTGAAATGGAAAAAGAGAGACAAAAATTACAACTATAAAGAATAAAACAGAAGAAATCACTATAGATTCTACACATCACTATAGATTCTACATAATTGTGTTATAAAATAGAAAAGAAAAATCAAAAGATGTTAATCTCTGTTACTTTTATTTCACAAGGAATAACTTGGCTGTCTTTAATTTACAGGAAAAAGTATGTATACGTATGGCCTACAGAATGTTTGGATAAATGTGCACTCTGCTTAATGCCACATCAAACTATTTTACACATGCATTCCCTCACATATACATCCTTTGTTCTTTGCATGACAAGATTTAAAATCTTCTTCATTTGCAGGTATAAAACATTGCTCTTAACTATAGCCTCCACCTCCACACTGTGCAAAAGATCCTCTAACTAATTCATTCTAACTGAAATTTTCTCTTTTTACCAACACCTCCTTGGGCGCCTCACCCTTCAGCCTCTGGTGACCATCTTCTGCTTTTCTTTTTCAACAGAGGTTGAGTTTTTCACATTCTCCACGTAAGCGAAATCATGAGGTATTTGCCTATGTATGCCAGATCTTTTTCACTTAACATGATTTTCTCCATGTTGGTACATACTATTGCAAATGATATGTTCTTTGTCAAGGCTAAATGTTTACATGACATCTACTTAACTACTGATGATATGTAAATCAATGATACATTTGGTCTGTTTTGAGTAACAGTGCAGTAAACACAACAGTGCTGTACTGTTAGCTTTCTAACATACTGACTTTATATCCTTTGCATCTGTACCTAGAATTCTTGGGTCATGTGGTGGTTCCACTCCTCTTTGAGAAGAAGCTTTATGCTATATTCTATAAAGACTCTACAGATTTACATTTATATTAACCAAATACCAGTGTTCCCTTTACAAATTTGCTGATACTGCTTGTTGTCTTTTTGCTGAGTCATTCTAACAGGTATAACATAACACTGTGGTTTTGACTTCTACTGCCCTGACTGTTCCTAGTGTACATCTTTTCTGTGTATCTCTTGGCCATTTCTATGTCTTACATAATTTGAAAAACAATCTGAGTAACATTACAACTGCAAAATTAACCCCTAATTAAAAACTCTCCTGCAAAAAAAAAAAAAAGTATTGACTTCTATTAACAATTATGGAAGAGAGGATGCTTACTTTATGCTAAATCTTCCACAGAGCAGATAAAGAGTAAATGGTTCCAATTTATTTTATAAAGCAAGTACTTAGTGACACTAAGTCATACAGGCTTTGCTACAGGATAACTACAGACCAGTATTCCTAAAGAAGGTAAAGGTAAAAATCTCTACTATATCCTAATATCATACTCACCAATGTAAATAAGTATTACTGCAAAAAATAACACGGACACTGATCAGTATTATTGACCAGATTAAAAGATGAAGAGAGAGAGATGATCATCTCAGTACATTCAAACAAAGCTGACAAAAAAATTACTGTGCAGTTAGAAAAGCACAAATAAAGGTGAATTTCATCCATGTAATAAAGATTTGCAGTAACAAAAAATTACAGTTAATAGCAAAAGACAGAATTTTTCTTCCTAAGATTAACACGAGAGCAAAGAGAACTGTTGTCATCACTTCAATTTAACAGTGTCACACTGAATATACAGTACAATAAGAGAAAAAATTAAACACATTTATACAAAAAATGTGATAAAAATGTCTGTATTTGCATGTTAGCTCTTTACAAAACCTTCAAAAGCAATTCAATACACTATGCTCAATAAATTTTTCTTTATTCCGTGTTTTGAGACAAGGCCTCATTTTGTAGTTCAGGATGGCCATGAACTCACTATGTGGTGCAGGCTGGCCTTGAACTCATGGCAATCCTCCTGCCTCTGCCTCCTGAGTGCTGGGATCACAGGTGTGAGCCACCACACCTGGCATTTTGATATGTGGTACAGGGATCGAACTCTGGACCTTACACTTGCCAGGGAGATGCCAAAACTACTGAGCTAAATCACAGGCTTTATGCTCAATATTTTAAGTTCTGAATTTATATACTTGACTTATGATTAATTGCAAACTTAAAAATTCCAGGAAATTTTGAGAAATGATAAAGTGATTTTAATATTTATATGGAAAGCTGAGCACCTCAAATAGACACAACTCATTTTTAAAGGGAAGCACAAAGCTGATGGATTTATATCATGTAATTATAAGAGCTCCAGTGGCACAATCGGTTAGCACACAGTACTTACATATCATGTAATTGTAAAACTTATCTGAAAGCCATAATAAAGACAATGTACTACTCTGGGTAAAACAAACATGTAGATCAACAAACTCATTATATATGCTGTTCATTTTTTAAGAAGACACAAAGGCAATTAATAAAAAAGGAAAATATACTCACCAAAGTGGTGAAAAAAATGGATATCAACCTAGAAAAACATTAACTCAAGTATTCTCTGTGTAAAATAACAATATTGACAAAGTAGATCAAAGAGCTAAATATAAGGGTTAAATCATAAAACTTGTAGTAGAAAGCATAAGAAAATATTGAATTAGGGCAAAAAGGAAATATATTCTAATGAACACAGACAAGGATACATTGACTTCATCAAATCTTAAAAATATATTCATTAGAAACTATTAAAAAACTAAAAATGAGAGCTATATCCTGGCAGAAAATATTTGCAAAATATCTCTTCATAGTAATAACAAACATAAATTGTCAGAGATTTTGAACAGAAATTTAAACCAAAATTACTGTAAATAGTAAGTAAACAGTAAAATAGTAAGCACATAATGTTCTTATAATTATATTTTAGAAAAATTTGAAACTAGACTGAATACTAACACACTCCAACTAGAAAGACTAAAATTGAAGACAAAACACATAATCTTGAGGCTCTAGACAAATCTGAACATGTATGATGTTGACTGAAATACAAAATGTTATAGTCCTTTGCAAAACATTTTAACAATTTCATTTGAAGTTAAACACAGTAAAACACTGCTAGTTATTTCCCCAAGAAAATTTAAAACATATGTCCATTGAATGACTTGCTCCAAGTGTTTATAACAGCTTTACTCTTATTATCACTAAGCTGGAAAGAGCCCAAATGTCCATCAGCTAGGGAATATAAAAACTGTGATGCATCCAAACAAAACTATATGATGCAACAATACAAAGTGCAACTCAGTGATGCTTCTGACAGGAATGGAGATCAAAAGTGATTGACTGAGAGAAAAAATTCGAAGATTACATATTGGATTCTGTTTATCAAACAGAAGGCAATTTATAAACAACAGAAAGTGAACCAATCTTTACTAGTAAGAGTGTGTGGGGGGGGTGTAGCGGGGGAAAGGAGGAAGTTTACATTCAAATGAATTTGTGAATGCTAGACAATTCTGTATCTTGATAATAATGATTTACCTTGGGACAATTTAGAATGTAAATTATGTCTCAGACCAGTAAAAGCAGAAGGAAAAACTTGACACCTTAAAATTAATTGTTCTTAAAGGCTTACATTTGGATAGCTGTCAAAGTGTTCGATGAATTAACTGCTGTGTGGGGCTTTTTAAAGGGTTGCAGGGAAGCGCAGGACCAGGCAGGCAGGGTAAATGGTTCTGAGCAAAAATAGCACCTATTAGCAATGATATATTTGGATTAAAATACAAGACCATCAGGGCCAGAGATTTAGCTCAGTGGATCCAGAGCCTGCCTCGCAAGCACAAGGTCCTGAGTTTGATCCCCGGTAACCACATACAATGCTGGGCACGGTGACTCATGCCCACCAGCAATCAATACCACATACCACAGTGCTGGGCATGGTGGTTCATGCCTGTAATCCCAGCACTCAGGAGGCAGAGGCAGGAGGATTGCTAAGTTTGAGGCTTGCCTGGGCCACATAGTGAGCTCAGGGCCAGCCTAAACTACAAAGCGAGACCCTGTCTCAAAAAAAAAAAAAAAAAAAAAAAAAAAGACCATCAGGCTCAAAGGCAAATAATCACTCATTCATTTTTGGTCCAAAAATTTAAAGTTCCTTCTCTGTGACTTGGAAGCTTTAAAATTAGACCCCTGAAGCAAAACATAAAAAGAATTTCAGAAGCAAAGAGATTACCTTTCTCTACTAGGATTTATTATTTTATTAGGTTAATATTCTATAATTCTGTGAAGGGAAAGGCATCGTCTTTTCTTGTGGGACAACAAATTTAACAAACAAATATCTTTTATAGCTCAAAGAATTAATTAGATTTACTTTGTTGCTAAACTACTGAATAAAGTTGCCCATTAACAAAGAGATTTTAGGTTGATCCACTAGGTCAGCTTATTTTCCCATTTGTATTACCTACGAGGAATGCTTCTAAAAATATTCTTGGGCTGAAATCAATAAAAACTGCTGCAGAATACAAGAAATGCTCACGTGCTTTCAAAGGCATTTTAAATTGCTGGGTTCATTTGGAGATCTATAGCACTGGAAACAAATGTTTTATGTTCCCAGGGTGAAGAGCCAGGAGAAAAGGCACAAGCTTCTGGTGGGCCCCGTAGGGCAGGATTCTCTCAGGATCCCTTCATCAACAACTTCCAAAAGTTAAGATCCAATTGCTAAACTGTTTTATTCAGCTATCCTCTCTTCTGACCTGAGGTAGAGGAAGCCAGAGGGACTTCCTCACAGATTAATGACTCCCGCCCCAAGTTTGGTGAGACCTGCACTGTTTCATCCACTGCAGCAGGACTGGATTTTTTTCATCACTAGATACAAATAATCTTTTAGTTCAGAACAAATTTTATTTCAAAACAACTAATCACTCTCACAGAGATAGGATGAAGATCAAATTAAATAATAAAAGACTTTGGGAATTTGTAAGTTTAAAACATTTATAAGGAATCACTTTTCTACAAGATGAAACTTTTGCTATTAGACATTTGTATATTATAAACCTTCATTTACTTAATTAAAATATCTCTTAAACCAGTGATCTCTAAGAAAATGTGTTTTATACACATAAATATATATCACTTATACTTAATGTTAAATATATATTTCTAAATGAAAATTTAAAATAATGAACTAAGATACATTCCAATAATTTTTTCCACATCCCACAGACCTTATACAATGTGAATACAGTCAATCAAATATAAGCAAGTCAGTTTCTGACTTCAATGCAAGTGAATTTTTCATTCAACCGGATTTGACTAATGGTCAGTCACACACTATAGTGACCAAGAGGCATTTATAAGGGGAATCCTACTAGCTCTACAAGACATTACAGGTACTTTTTAATGTGTACATTTGTAAATCCTTCTTGATGATCACACTATCCTATTATGCTGTGTAGAATTGTCTCTGTCTAAATCACATGATTAGTAGTGAACCTTTGTGGTGCCTCTTTGCATTCAAACAGTGTATGATTTAACTAACTTTTGGGGTTTCTACCAATTACCTCTTGAAAATAAACACATGACTTTATTTTCTAGAATTTCTTGGAGTTCATCAGATAATCTGCTTAGTTATGCATCCCTATTAAAATGTTTACAGCTGGGCGTGGTGGCTCACGCCTGTAATCCCAGCACTCGGGAGGCAGAGACAGGAGGATTGCTGAGTTCAAGCCTTGCCTGGGCTACATAGTGAGCTCAGGGCCAGCCTAAACTACAAAGTGAGACCCTGTCTCAAAAAAAAAAAAAAAAAAAAAAAAAAAAAGGTTTACATTAAAAGGGTTTTTAGGTGCTGATGGTAATGATAAAACATGAGCTTAGAGATGAAATTCGTGGCTTTAGATTTTTTTTTCCACATAGGAAAAGTTGTATGATTTGGAGACTCAAGCTTTGGAAACCTTGATTTCTGTACATGAAAAATGGAGTTTCTCTACAAAGTATTTGTGATCTTGATTTTTAAATAGTTTGATGTTTTTAAGGCTTTTGAGTCTGAGCAGAGACTAATACTGGGTATTTTCTTACTTCTTCTTTAAGCTGAGGTGACTTCTAATGAATAAATGCTCATGTGACTGAGGAAAATGAAAAATTCCATCACTATAAAGGAGGGTGGTGCTCCTCAGCCTTTCACTGTTATTATTACCCCCACTCTAATTTCTTCCAGTCTAGCTAGAGGAGGTGTATTTTCCAATCTCTAATCTATCCATAGTACTTCCTTTAATTAATACTCTGCAAAGGCCCTCTATTGCTTGGTGAGTAAAGTCTAAACATGATATATTCTCTATTTTTATTTTCCATTTCCTTATATACAGATTTATGCTGGAGATTGGTCCCTACCATTCTCAGATTAGACGTTTTTTTTTTTTTTTTTGAGACAGGGTCTTGCTTTGTAGTTCAGGTTGGCCCTGAGCTCACTATGTAGCCCAGGCAAGCCTAGAGCTCAGCAATCCTCCTGTCTCTGCCTCCCAAGTGCTAGGATGACAGGTGTGAGTCACCACGCCCGGCACTGTGGTATGTGGTACTGATTGTTGGTGGGTGTGAGTCACCTCACCCAGCATTGTTGTATGTGGTTGCCAGGATCCAGCCAGGGACCCTGTGCCTGAGAGGCAAGCATGGGAACCATTGAGCTAAATTTCTGGCCCCAGATTAGACTTTTGTAAAATAGTTCATTTCACTGTGGGCACTCTCCTACCTTCCTCTCTCCCTGCTTGTAACTACCTCTTTACTGTTAAATCATGTAAACTCCCAGCTCAAACTCATCCTGAAAGGCGGAACTGATCTCTCTAGCTGTGTAAGGCTTGGTTTTGCCTCTACATTAAACAGAAATTAATATACAGTCAGAGAAGGACTGAGGCCTCATGGAAACCAGCCCATAATAACAGAGACCTCAGAACTGTGTCTGGAGGTGCATCTGAAGAAAGCCAGACCTCAGGATGAAGATGCAATGGCCGGACCTCCAAGTCTCCCTCAGGAATAAACAAACAATATCTTGGAAAAACACTACAATAAGCACCACTGGTCCAGTAAGTCCAAGTGGGCAGCAGACACTCACGTGACTGATCAGAGAACCTGAAATTTCCCCAAATGTTTTTTTTTTTCTTTCCACTGTATCCTTAATATATGATTCATTTCCCTAGTGGATCAGCCTTAGCTAAGCTGCAATACCTATCATCCTATAGACTGATTGTAGTTTGACCCAAGCTGTACACAACTGTGACTCTGCTGTACCCCAACAAAGGACCCCAACAAAGGACCTCAGTGGCTGCCTGCTTGGGATCCTTCCTGGAAACCCAGGAGCTATTCTTCTTTCCCTGGCTTGTGATGAAAATCCCTTAAATTCTTTCTTTGGTTCATGACTTCATTCCCTGATGTTGTGTGACCATGAACTCAGCACATATGACATCTAATGAGTTGGCAATAAAATTTTTCCTTTATCAATAGAACTACAGAACCATGATGCTTTCCTGAATTACAATTCACTTGAGGTACAATTCTATAATTTTTGAGACTATTACATCAGTAGCTGCTGCATCATTATGTATCTTGCATGCTACAAAAGAAATGACAGTAGATGGGTTGGATTAGCATTTATTTCAGCAGAGCCTGAAAACATAATGAACACTGAATAACCACTTGCTTAATTAACAACTAGAACAAATGAAAATGAGTAAGCTGTTTCCCTGTAGAATAAACAGACAGGAGTGAGCTCTTTGCTTTCAAAATTTTAATATTTTGATCCATGATAACCTAATCATTGAATTTCTAGAAATGCACACTCCTTTGTGTAGCTGGGGAACAGGATCTTTAAAAAAATAAAATATATAAAGTGGGGGGAAGTATAAATAGATGCAGAGAATAGAATCATGCTTAATACCAGCTGGAAAAAATGTTGGTTAAAGTATAAAAAATTTCAACTTGATAACAGGAGAAAGTTTAACAGCTTTCTCCTGTACAACATAGAGACTATGATTAATAACAATATATTTTAATTGTGAAAATTGTCAAGAGTAATTTCAAGTGTTCTCACCACAAACAATAAGCATATGAAGCAAAGCATACATTATTTACCTCACTTAAACTATTCTACAATGCACATATATATTTCAAAACATCATGTTACATGTAATAGAGGTACACAATTTTTGTCAATTAAAAACAAGTGGATTTTCAAAGCATGTGGGTAGTAAAACTTGCTTTCTTAAACCTGTAAATATCATTTACTATGAATGAAGTTGATACCCCTCAGCCATTCTATTTAATTTCCCTGTAAACACCATAACCTGTACCTCTTTTGATCAGCAAAACAAAAATGCATCCATCAGTTGTGCATAATTTCAATTAATTATTATTTAATACAAACACTTCAGACATAAGTTTAAATGGGAGAACACTGATTTTTGATGAACACCTCATTATAGGCAAAACCACAACAAACAAGAATGAAAACTCTAAATGTCCAAGGCTCTAATGTCAGATGCTAACTCAACTGTGAGTTATTATCTCCATTGTATAAAATGACACTCAGTGATACTCACATCAACAGGAAAAACTTTGAATATAATCTGTTACTCTACTTATCTCTTATGCTTGACAATTTAAGTCAGAGATAATTAAAATATAGGAAATCAAATCTTCTGAGGACTTTAATATTCTAATAACTCAATACACAGATTCAGCTGTGGTCTATTTCACTGCCATGTTAAATTCAGAATAGAGATCATTATATTTATGCCAGAGGAAATTGTTTAACAACAAAATCTCCACATTGCCAATACTTATCATAAAGAAAGTGCAGATAAACAGAAGTATAATTAAGCATCAAGTGTCTGAATGGCATTGGTAGAATTTGAAAGTGGGGATCTCATGGTAATTTCAAAATAAAGATAAATAGATTTTTTAGCGCAAAACTATCCTCAGAATCAATGACAATATTCTCTTTTCCAAAGAGTTCTTACACTTTATGATGATGCTGACCCAGAGTTTCCTTCAGGGTCATCATTAAACAATGAATTCACTTTATACTGAGGTCTTTCTCTAATTGCTATGGATTTAACACTCCTAGGGTAAAACCGGAAATTTGAACAAGTAAATCTCTATGAAGCAGATTTCCAAATTGTGAAGGAATCATGTTAAGTATCAGACAAAAGGAACCACTTATTCATTCACAATGGAAACCTTATCAACTTCTACCGTACTGGCGATTCTCATCCATTTGCCGTATGACTTTGGGTAAGGAACTATAATCCTATTGGCAAGAAGGACAAGGATAGGAATGAATTATTCCACTGAACAACAGATCTATTTTTAAAATCACATACATATTTCCCAGTGGTATGTCACCTGTAAAAATTCAAATAGAGCAGGATGACAAAGTGTCTAATACTAATAAGATATTTGCAGTTGATGGACATTTGGGTTGTTTCCAAGATAGAGCTATCACGAACTGAGCTGCTATGAACAAGGGTGTATATCTGTCTTTCCAATGTGATTTTTTAAATTCTTTTGGGTATATTCCTAGCAAGGGGATAGCAGGGTCAAATGGAACCCCTAGTCCTAGTTTTCTGAGAAATCTCCACACGGACCTCCACAATGGTTGCACAAGTCTGCAATCCCACCAACAGTGGAGAAGGGTTCCTTTCTCCCCACAGCCACACCAGCATTTATTGTTGGTTGATTTTGTGATCGCGGCCATTCTTTGTGGAATGAGAAGAAATCTCAATGTTGTTTTCATTTGCGTCTCTTGAATGACCAGTGATGTGGAATATTTCTTCATATGTTTCTTGGCTGCTTTGACTTCTGCCTCTGAGAAGTGTCTGTTCATTTCAGATGCCCATTTTTGAATTGGGTCTTTAAACTTGGGGAGGCTGATCTGTTTGAGTTCTTTATATATTGTTGATAATAGCCCTTTGTCTGATACACAGCTAGTAAAGATTTTTTCCCATGTTGTTGGTCATCTTCTAGCAGTGCCAGTGACTTCTTTGGCTGTGCAGAAGCTCTTCAGTAGAATGAGATCCCATTTGTTGATTCTTTCTGCTAGTTCTTGTGCTAGAGAGGTTTTATTCATAAAGTCTCTGCCTAAGCCAATGTCTCCAAGAGTTTCACCTAGCCTGTTTTCCAGCAGGCTTATTGTTTCTGTTTTACTGTTTAAGTCTTGTATCCATCAACTGGAGAGTAGATAAAGAAGATGTGGTTTTTTTACAAAATGGAGTATTACTCTGCCATAAAGAATGACAAGATCGATCCATTTAGGTGCAAATGGAGACACCTGGAGGATATACTAATAAGTGAAATCAATAGATCACAGATAGACAATTCCCGGATCTTCTCTTTGGCATGAGCACCTGTAGATGCAAATGAGTTCTAGAAAGTAGGACAGCTTTTATAGAGTGGAATATTTCTATAGGAAACTTGGTGTGGGAATGTGATGAGGGGAAGGAATAAATATGATACAGAAAGAAAATAAAAGAGCGTGTATAAAGGGGGGAGGAGGTGTGGGTGGGTAGGAATATGGGTAAAAATGAGAATTAACTTGTGTCATATACTGGTACAAATTTCCCAATGTTATATGTGATTTGGGGATGTATATAAATTGTACCAATAAAGAATTCAATTTTAAAAAAAGATATTTGCTTTGTGTATAGCAAATGTTGATAAGCTTTTATTATGAGTGACAGGACAGCACTACAGTTTGAAGATTCTCAGGCCATTTAGACACTATTTCACAACTACTCAGTTCTGCAATTGTAGAACAGAACCATCACAGACAATACAAAGAGGAACTGTTTTCCGATAAGCTTTACTTAAACCAACCATCTAGCAAGAACAATAGGTGGCAGGCAGATTTGACCATCTAGCAAGAACAATAGGTGGCAGGCAGATTTGACTCACACACTAGACCCTTCCCAGCCCTGGTGTTTACATGAGT
>PVIC010038525.1:0-10103 GCA_004025085.1 Thryonomys swinderianus
TTTTTTTTTTGAGACAGGGTCTTGCTTTGTAGTTCAAACTGGCTTTGAGTTCACTATGTAGCCCAGGCAAGCCTCAAACTCAGCAATCCTCCTGTCTCTGCCTCCCGAGTGCTGGGATTACAGGCATGAGCCACCACACCCGGCACTGTGATATGTGATATTGATGGCCAGTGGGTGTGAGTCTCCACGTCCAGCATTATATGTGGTTATCGGGGATTGAACTCAGGACCTTGCGCTTGCGAGGCAGGCGCCAGAACCACTGAGCTACCCTCCGGCCCTTTAACTCATTTTCTAATCCTCTTCCTTTTTTACCTCTCCCCTTCCTTCATCTCTTAGTTCCTTTCCTATTGGAGAAATATCTATTTTGCTACTTCTTATTATCTATCATTTATTTTGCTCTTTATTTATTATTTTTTCATGTAAGAGAAACAATGAGATATTTAAGCTTGTGGGTCTGATTTATTTCACTTAACATTATGGTCTCAAGGTCCATCCATTTTTCCTATAGTTGATTCAAGTTTATTTTTCTTTAAGGTAGATAGTACTACATTGTGTGTAAATACCATGTTTTCTTTATCTAGTCTGTTGAATAGGTCACTTTCAAGATTTAACTATTATGAATTGTGCTGCTGTAAATGTAAGCATGCATGTATCACAGTAAAACAATGTCTTTACTTCTTTTGGGAGATTTCTGGAAGGTGAGTAGCTAGATCAAATGGAATTTTTATTTTTAGCTGAGGATTTTCCATACTGATTTCCATAGTGGTTGTATGAGTTTAAACTCATATGATCAAGTTTACACTCAACAATGCAGAAGGAGTCTTCCTCCCCTTCAGACTCATGAACAGTTGCTAGGATTTAATTTTTGATGATGTCCATTCATATTGGGATGAGGAGGAATTTCAGTATTTTAATTTCTCTGTCTTTAATGGCCAATGATGTTGAGCACTTATTTCTACATTTCTTAGCCATTTGTACTTTTCTATGAAATATGTGTTCATTTCACTTGCCCATTTCAAATTTTTATTGCTATTTTTTATTTTGGGGAGTCTAATTTTTTGAATTCTATACGTGTTTATTAGTTCTCTGTTGGAGGAACAGGTGGTGAAAACATGTTCCCAGACTGTAGATTCTGTATGTTATGTTTTTCACTGTGTGCATGGTTTTTCTTTTTTTGTGAAGCTTTTTAATTTGATATGACCCTCCTTGTTGTTTCTCTGTATATTTCTTGTGCACTGGGGATCTGCTCAGAAAGTACTTGCCTACACCTATAACTTCACTAACTTTACCTATTTTATATTCTAGCAGGTTAAATGTTTCTGTTTAACATTTAGTTCTTTGTTCCATTTTGATTTTAATTTAGTACATGATGAGAGACATAGGCCTAGATTCAATCTTCTGCAGGTGGACAGCCAATTTTCTGAGCAGTATTTATTAAAAAGACTCTATCAGTTCGTGTTTTGGACTCCTTTGTCAAAGATCAAATACTTGAATGCCCAAGTACTTGAATGTTTCCACATCCTTTATTCTGTTCCATCAAGTCACATGTCTGTTTGTGTGCCAGTACCATGTATTGTTGTAGCTTTGCAATATGGCTTATTATTGTAGCTTTAGCATTATCATTATGTATCATTATCATTGTAGCTTTGTAATATAACTTCAAGTGCAGGACTGTGATGATTCTTACTTTGTGCTTTTCCCAGGACTACTTTTGCTGTTCTGGGTCTTTTCTGGCCTCATGTGAATTTTAGGATTGTTTTCTCCATTTTTGTGAAGAACACTGTTGGCATTTTTTTTTTTTTTTTGAGACAGAGTCTCGCTCTGTAGTTCAGGCTGGCCCTGAGCTCACTATGGAGCACAGGCAAGCCTCGAACTCAGCAATCCTACTGCCTCTGCCTCCTGAGGGCTGGGATTACAGGCGTGAGCCACTATGCCTGGAACTGTGGTATGTGGTATTGATTGCTGGTGGACATGAGTCACCACGCCCAGCATTGTATGTGGTTACCAGGATTGAACTCAGGACCTTGCACTTGCGAGGCAGGCGCCAGGACCACTGAGCTAAATCTCTGGCACACTGTTGGTATTTTAACTGAGATTGTGTTTAATATATACATCCATTTTGGGAGGATGGCCACTTTGACTATATTGGTTCAACCTACCCAGAAACAGGGAACATTTTTCCATTTTTCTGATGTTCTCTTCCACTTCTTTTTTCAGAGTACTATAATTTTTATCATAGAGATCCTTCACTTCCTAAATTAGGTTAACTTTTGAGGGCTTATTTTTTCTTAATATTGTGAATGGTAGTTTTCTCTAATATTTTCTTAATGAGTTCATTACTGGTGTATAGGAATAGTATTGATTTTTATGTGTTAATTTTCTGTATCCTGATACATTATTGAATTTGATTATAAATTATAGGACTCTTTGGGTGGAATATTTTTTGACTTCCATGTAAATAATCATATCAACTGCAAATAATGATAATTCCTTTCATATATATATATATCCTTTTCCTCTGAGAAAATATTATCCAGGAGTAGACATTATGATTAGAATGTTAGAATATAGATACATTAGTCCAAATTGTTTGGATTGTTACAATAGGTAATAGCCCTGAAAGAGATTACAAATTGAGCAAACTTAATCTGAAAAACACCGAATACTCTGAAGTCTGAAACTTTTTGATTATTGACAGTATTTTCAAATAAATTTGGATTTCAGATGTATCAGATTTTTGGATTGAGAATGCTCAATCAATACAAATAATGCAAATATTCCAAAATCTGAAAAACTGTAAACTCTGAAACATTTCTGAACACAAGCATTTCAGATAATGAATACTCAACCTAAATGAATCACATACTTACATCCAAATTCTCATATTTAGCAATATCTGTTTTAGGGAATCGTGGTCTCACAAATTATTTTATATTTGTTAAATTCTTCTAAAACAAAAATATTTACTAGTATTTGTCTAAATAGTTAATTCTTATTACCCTTAAAGGAATAAGGCTTTTAAGTGGCCTCATAGGCCAGATTTTTATACCATATTCCAAATCATTTCAACCTCCATACTTTTCAAAACTGGAATGAACAAAGCTGATAGGGCGGGACTTTCAGCCTTGGAAATGACATTAACTGAAGTTACCTACAATTCACTATAAAGTTAGTAATTGAAGTCCAGAGCAAAGACAGGTGGGCTGGAGGGAATGGAATAGAGAAAAAAGACTTTGATTTCATTCTCATCAAAGATTTTGATTCTGTTTTTGTTGGATTAAAATATGAGCAGCCTGGGCTTACCCCACCCTCTTAATGTAGTAACAGAAATGTGAATGTGAAGACTTTGTGAGTTTAATGACTGTGGTTATAAGTGTTTTTGTCAGGCACATACCCCTGCACTTGGAGAAGCTGGCAGGAACCCACACCATTTAAGTCCTTTCTCCGAAGTTTGTTTCCATGGCTGCCAAGCCCTGACTGCAGCCAGCACTCCTTGCTACTATGCTGCTGTCCTGTGCCAAGCTCGTTCTGTTTAGGGAGCAACTTCCAACTCATGATCAATAAGAAAGAGGAGAAGGTTCTTGAATGGAAGTATCTGGCACCCTTCCAGCTGGGCAATGGCTGTACTCAAGTTGGCTTTCTTTATCATTGTAGGATCCAATTCACAGTGTTCACAGATGGTGTGTCTCCAAGTACTGTAGGCTCCCGAAGGCCACTGAGTGAGTGATCGGGGTGCTTTAATCCCAAAGTAGTTTAGAACATAACATTAAGCACCTAGAGCAGTGGTGGCAAACTGAAGGCATTTGTGCTACAGTGGAACGTTTGTACCATCAAAAGCAACTTTAAAAGATTTGCCATCCTTGACCTAGAGCATATTGGGTTCTTACTTCCTAAATACTATTTCTAATTTTCACAACAATCTAAAAGACAGACTTCTCACTTTAGGGCTGAAGACTGAAGCAGTTAAGCAGCAATCATTGTGGGTCTAACCCACACATACCTCCATAATATATCAGTTGGCTCCAAACATTGGTATGAATCACTACAACTTGAAAAACGGTCTGTAAATAGACATTCTCAAGTTCAACCACAGAATTTACTCATTGTCTATGCTGTAATTCTCTCCATATAGATATACTCAGGTCCATCATAGCAATTGATTTGTCTAAAAGAGGTTCTCTCAAGCATGGCACAACTTGTATTTTGGGTCAGACTGTTGTAGTGGGTGGGTTGTGGTATGAGGGTAGCATCTTGAGAAATACCTTTGTTTTGTACCTGCTAGGTTCTAGAGGCACCTCTCCATACTGTAACTACTAAAAATGCCTTCAGACTTTGTCAAATGCTCCCAGGGGCCAAAGTTACACCAAGTCAAGGTCATGAAATATGGAAAAACATACCCAATGCTTTATGTTTGAATATCAGAGGCTTAGGTTAGGATTCCTATACAAAGGATGGTGAGGCAGAGTCTGGAAAACAATAGGCTGAGAGGTTTTTCAACTAGTAGAGCTTGCAAATCTGTGGGAACAATAACTGATCTTGATCTCTAGGATAGATGTGTTGTCATGGAGCCTTTCTAAAGCAGGATATGATATAACATATGTCCAAATAAGAAAACTATGAGGTTTCTCAAAAATACTGATGTATAGAAGTTTGATATGTCTACATTTTTCTCAGCATTATTACCAAGTTTATAAGCACATTGTCAACTCCTAAACTAGCCTATAATGAGTACTCTGCAGTCACTTAACTTTTATGTATTTCTAAGTAAACAATATTTTCCTCTAAAGAACTTAGCGGCTGAAAAGCATCCTATCCAGCAAAATATATAAAATCACAACTTTTAAAATACTGTCAATACCAATTTATTTCATGGTAATGAAAAGAGAAACTAAGAATACACCCTCAAAAGTGATCTACCCAAAGCCATGGGCACCAGTGATAAAATGGGCCTTCTCATTCCTAAGTTCTAGTCACCAAATGGTTTTCTACCTACTTAGAATCTTCCAGTTTTCACATAAAATGTTCTCAATTCTGCTGCTGCCTCATATAATCTTTATTACATCAAATTTACCCATATTTCTGATTGTCACAAAACCAAGTGAATCTCTGAAGTTTTGATTATAGTAATATATATGTATATAAAATATGAGTATATTAAAAGCAAATATCCTGGATTAATGGAATTTTAAAAATTAATTACCCACTTTCTTTCTGATCAGATAGTCTACACATTTCTATAGAATCACTCCATGTAGTTTAGGATAATTCTTCTTCAGAGTATGTTACTATAGGACTACAGTTGGATACAGTAATATGTTACTCCAGAGTATATGAATATAAAAGCACTCTTTAAAAATAATTTTAAAGAGCTAGTGTACTTCATAGAAGTTTGTCTAAATGACTGCTGGAAAGCATGCCAATCTAGTGATTCATTTTATGTATTAATCCAGATCAGCTGACAAGTAGTTGCTAATACAGCACTTCTAACATTGATTCAAATTCCATAAAAGGATTTTGGCTCATAAAAAATGCTGGCATGGCATGAGGATGTAGGTGTTCCCATCTCATCTACAGGAATACAGTAATGTGCCAAGTTTTGCTGGGGACCATAAGCACTTCTGAGAAGATGAGTGTTAGAAAGATCAAGTGAATGTACAAATGTGAAAGATATCCCCTTCCTGCCTAGTTCCCACTCCTTACCCCTATAATTTAGAAGAAAATCCTGAAAATGACCCCTAAATAAGGGTATACAGGCTAATGTGGAGGTATGACTACTGTGCATTGTTTGTTCTTCTTGTCCACCTGCTCCCCACGTTTCTGCTTCTGTCTCAGTTTTAACCTGCATTGTAAGATAGGAATATATCTCTGCCTTAATACAGGCATTCACAGTAGTCACTGGTATATGGCTAATCTCCTTCCATTCACTGAGATGGTTAGTACTATGAAAAACAGAAATCTGATAGCTTCTTTCTGTCAGCATAAAATGAGACTATGTATGACCTTGTCCTGAGAAACACCATTTAGTGATATTCTTCATAACTTCCATGCAGTGATGATCTAATAAGAATCTAAAAATAATTAACTGGATCTTTTGTAGCCAACCAAAACCCTATTCAAATACACATTTTATCAGAATTCTGAGACAGCCATAAATTGGGGCATTTTGAAAAACTGGGATCTAATCCAGTCCATGATCTGATCAGGGTTCAGTGGTAATAATAAATTGGGACTATTAAAACTGGGAATCAATCCAAAATTTTATTTTGCCCAAACCACAGGACCTAGAAAATTCTACTGCAAAAGACAGGGCTATTCAGTGACAAGTAAGACCATACTGAATTAATCATTTGTACATAACCATGCCAAAACATGGGTGTTTTCAACAGTTTAACTGGTGCCAAAGTTTAAGTTCTGTAAATAATTAATTATTAAGAGTCACTTGGCAAATTAAAGAAATCAACCTTCTGGTTTCTTTAATAAAATATACACTCTTTTTTAGGATATAAAAATGACAAATTTCTATCAATTTATTTGTTGCTGTATGTGTGTAGGAATATAATGCCTACATAGGTTACAACTAAAATATTAATTTAGAATGTGATACTTTCCTTTTTTTCTAGACTACAATAAGTATCTTTATTTTTCAAGATGAACAAATGTTGGATAAACTCTAGGCTTATTCTGGGTTTCATTTCAATTTCTAGTAACATAAAAGTCCTCCATAATTAAATAAAATGCTGAGAGGTTGGGAATAGATTTTCACCTCCTTGAATTCTCAAACTATAAATGGTTTCTGAATGTTTTTATATCTCTGAGATGCATTTCGTTTATGTGAGGAACTTGCAGCTGCATAATTAAATCTTGGTTTGCCAAATATCAAAAACATATGTATTGATTTAAACTAAAGGAACAGGCCACAAGCAGCTTGGCTGATAAGGCAAGGGAGAAGCCTCCACAGTTCTTGGAAGTTTCCCAAAAGGAAAGAAAACTAAGAACCTTGAATTCAGACACTGAAACTGATTAACTTTTCTAAATCTCAGCTTTGCTCTCACTTAGGCATTCTGTTCAGGCCAGTTGTTGAAAACAAAAGCCATATGTTTTCATGCTTCTCAGTTGTGAAGCTGGAGTCACCGCCCCCCCCCCCATTTATCCTGCTAAGACTCTAACAAGATCTACAAATGCAATGTTTAATTACTGAAAAAGTTACCTCCCTGTGATATAAACTCTGATATAGTATAAGAGGAATAGAGGGTCTTGGAGTACATAATTCATATGTTATTAAAATTCGTTTTCAATTTCACTAAGAGGTTGCATCTAGTGAGTTTTATTTCCAGGTTGGTACTAAGGACTTTAATGGAAGACAAGCGTTGCTGTCAATGCATGTTCTCAGTGCGACATTGCTAAATAAACAGGGAACAAGGTAGGCAAAGCAGAGTTTTCTTCAATCATTCTCCACCTGGCTTTTGAGATGGTATTAAGAATACAAATATTTAGGTAAATTTATAGATCCAAGAACATTGTTAATTCATTACTTACATAAGGTTACGATCTTAGAACAAAACAACTAAAAGATACATTCTTGACAAGTTAAAACAATCTCTTGCTGTCAGCTCATAATATTAATTTACATAATCTGACTGTGTTGAAAATGATGATTTAATTTAGTTTGATAACCAATTTTAGGAGAAATAATCTTTGAATATAAAATTGGGTCTATTCTAGCAATGAATAAAGCCTTTGAAACTGATGTTTTATCATGGCCAATCTCATCGAAGCACAAACAAAGATGTTTGTTTAATGTCACAGACTGCTGACTGGGTCAGGAGGGGTCACTCCAGAAACTAAGAAAATAAAATATGAGGCTAAGAAAAATCCCACCATAAAATCTTGAGCAAGAAACTTGGTCTTATATATTCAGATAAGAATGGTATATATGCTACCACTAGCCAATGCCATGACATGGTCAAGAAAAATTGCTTGAGAAAATCCAGTGTGAATGCTTGTCCACTTAACATTTAGATATTTCTCAGACTCTAGTACCTGAGAAGGATCCTAAAGATCATCTAAGGATAAGTGTAGCACTAACGAGGCACGTGAATATTTTAGGTGTATATGACTTAATGAATTCAGTTGCATAAACTAATATTTTATTTATTTGAATATGTATACATATAATTAAGACAAGGAAGGAAATATATCAGTGATTGAAGTTTATGAAATTCCAATATTTACCTGATGAACTAATCCTTTCTAAATGTAATCATTGGCTTCTTATTAGACATTTCCAGTATCAGCATACTCACTGCTTCATAATGCATTCTAATGTTTAGGGTATTTTTCTTTCTATTAAAACGAAGGCTATCTTTCTTCTGATGATGTGGCACCAGTATTTTTAAGTAAATAAATGCATGAACAGAAGATGAATAAGCAAACAGAAAGATACTAACAGATAAAGTAGAACAGGATGAAAAGCATGCTATGCCATAAGTCTTATCTCTCTTCACCATGACGGTTCTTTAAGCCTGTGGAATCAGGTATGTCTTGACTCTATCTCCAGGTCCTTCAGGGTTTCTCTAAAGCCAGAGATGAAGGGTCCCTGATACCCACAGGTGAGACAGGATACTCCAGGTGTGATCTGAGCAGTGTAAAGTATGAATTATTGTTTTCCCTTCATGTTGTACATGAGCTTTCAGTAATGTCGCCTAGAACCGGATTAAGCTTTTGGCAGGCACAGCCTCATGCTGACTCATGTGAAACTTACCCTCAACTAAAACCATCAGGCAAATTTTCATATATTTGGTATTAAGTCAAATCTTCCATATCCTGTGTTTGTGGAGTTCATTTTTGGACCTGAACACAAGACTTTACATTTATTCCCATTAACTTTTTTTCTGTGTGATTTGCTCCATCGTCCAGATGCTTCTGTCATCATGCACATTATTAACCCCTGCAGCCCCACAGTGTTCATGATCTAATTAGCAGGTCACAATGCTAATGGCGTTGGTTGGCAGCCAGTTACTCAATTCTCAAGAAAAACTTTATTCCTGTAACCTTATATGGACAGAATACTCATCAGCAATATTTCCATGCAATTGGTAAAAGAGCTAAATAGTTCCTTTTGGGTCATGTGATTTGTTACATTATCTATTTCCCTGTATTATCTACAGGATAGCATGAAATAAAGACATCTTGATGTTCGGGAGAGAGAATTCTCTTCTTACACTTTGTACAGTCTAGACATTAGAACAGGGTTTTCAACTTTGCAGCACTGAGATTTAGGCTCTGATAGTTCACTGTTGGGTGGCCGCATGGCACATTGTGGGTGTTTAGGACCTGTCCCAGTACAAGGCAGTAATAACTCCCTCCCCATCAAGCCACTGCAGTTATGAAATTAAAAATGTCCCCACACTTCGCTGGTGGCATCAGAATGGTCTCCTTTCATGAGAAGCATTATACTGGACCCTGCTTCTCTAATCTAACTTGAAAACCTAATCCATTGTTAGGACTTTTAAAAAACTTTTTCATAGGTATAGCTGTGAACAAACTTCATATATGCATATGTTCATATATGGTATGATTTCAGAAATTAAATATGTAGATAAATTGAAATGAAGATATTAAAATCACAAGAAAATAATAGGACACATGAAGAAGTCTAACATAACCCTAAAACCAAGAGTGGAGGTTAGGTTACTATTATGGTGATATTTCAAAAAATTAAAAATAAAAATTCCATTTGACCCAGCTATTCACCTTCTAACTATCTTCCCAAAAGTTTTAAAGATGTTATATTACAGTGACACATGAACACTCATGTTTACAGCAGCACAATTCTTAATCGTTAATCTTGGAAGCAGTCTATATGTCCATCAACAGATGAATGAACAAAGAAAAAGTGGAAGAAAAAGGGATTAAGATGTTCTGTGTACATGTTCAAACTTCCCACGAGGAATGTATTCATTCTAAACTGCAAACAGGTACTAGTAAGAAAATAAAAAACTCTAAAAAAATTCCTAAGTAAAGTCATCATCTGGCCATTGAAAGTTCGATATGAATTACCTGATTTAAGGGATAAGGACTTTTATACCTGGATGCTCATCAAA